>WUQG02027033.1:0-11179 GCA_011317285.2 Androctonus mauritanicus | reverse complement strand
TACTCGACTTACGACCAATTCGTGTTACGACCTGTCTGTCGGAACCGATCGTGGTCGTAAGTCGAGAACTAGCTGTATTATAGCATTTATTAATGTATTAATAGTTTTGTTATTTTTGAAAAAGTTAATGCTAAACCTAAGTTAATCTAAATCTCAATCTCTAGAATTCGTCTTATAATTTTAAACTAATTCATTAGTAAAACATTTTTATAAATCATTATTTTGTAAAAAACATCAATGCACTTTATTCACACTGGGAAGGTTGAACATGATCACAGATTTATTAACAAACTGAAAAATTAAATATTTCATAATTGTTACAAGAATTATTCCTTGTATAGGTTTTTTAGCCACTGATACACATCTGTGGAACCTACAACATTAACTTAAAATACATAGTATTGATTTTCTTATCAAAAAAAATTTAGATCACACAATCTTTTGTTTACGTGTAAAAATGCAAAAAGTAAGATTTACCAAATATCAACAAGAAAAGTATATCTAAAACGAGGCACTGAAGCAAATGTTGGCCTTTTTTTAGAAATTAAATTTACAAGATTATTTGAAGTATAAATACATAATCCTCCCTCAAACTGCACTCATAGCAAATCTATACACTGACATCTCTCTTATTATTTACATGATCAGAATAATTACAGTCTTCCTTTTTGTCCAGAATTTTCTGAATTACTTCTAATTTTGTTTTATTCACAGAAAATCTTTCTAATATTTTCACAATACCATCAAAATTTGATTGTGTATCTATTACACTCTCTGGCAAAACATACAAGATATCTACAATGTGAGCCATTACAGATTCCCTATTAAAAAAAATGGCAAATTTAGATAATTTCATGTGTTTAGTTTATATTAAAAGTTTGGATATACTTACCATCTGGTATATAATTCATTGTTACAGTCTATATTTTTTAAATGATATTCTCCTCTCTTTAATAAACTGTAAATTATCACTACACCAAACTAAAACACAAAGATTTTACAATGAAATTTGAAATGTGAATTAAATCAATTTAAATTTATAATGATACTCACTTTAGTTTGAAATGCTATTGAATAATTGCTTTTCTCCTTCATTTGTGAACCATTAATATTTTGTATTGCTTCTATTAAAATAACAATATCTTTCAAATCAGTTTTATCAATTATATCTAAAACAATGCTGCAATGCTGAAGAAGTACCAAATCATTTTGATCTTTTCGTAATATAATACTCAAACCTCGGAACAACAATTCTAATAAGGTCACTTGTTTAGTCTGAAGAAAAAAGAGTGAATTTTTCTTAAGTGTTATAATGAAAATATGCAAAATTAATAGATCTAAACTTACTAATTCAAAATAAGGAAGCGACCTCATAGCTAGATTTCTTCCTTTTCTTACAGAGAGGAGATGTAAAAAGTTATCATCCAAGCAATTGCCATTATTTTTTATAAAGCCACAAAATAACTTATCGATCAATTCTTGACGAGTTTTCTGATGTGGTATTTGAGCTTGTTCAGGAAGAGCTAATATATGTTTGTCTTCATCTTCTATCTCCAAAAATACTGAATATAACTAAACAAACTTTTCTTATTAAGAATTAATAATTCCCAAATAAAATTACATTAAGATATCTATACCTTTTCAATACTAAGTAGAAGATATCTAAATCTGTGACTGCTTCCAGTTTTATCATCATCATCTCCAAGCCTGCATACATCTAAATCAAGAATCTTTCTAGGATTATTAACACTGGCAACTTGTAGTTTGCCTAATGATCCTTCAAACTGGGCTAAAATAAGATATTCAAATATTATCAATCATTTTTAAAAATGTTAAGACATCATCTCTTTTTAAGAGATTAAATATCTTACTTGGCACATAGGTTCGACTTTCATGTTTTGTTCTTTCGGGTAATAAAACTTTTGGTTTACCTGCTGCACATAAACCATTCTCTTTTTCTTTAACTTTTTTCCGAGATATAAAAGTCTTAAAAATTCCAAATCAATTTTATTAATAAGAAATAATTAATGATAATAAAAAACATAATAATAAATAGCATACTGTGTAATAATAATCATCCAAATATGGATTATCAGATTGCAACTGTCTCATTTGGATTTTGATTAACCAATGTTTCTCTTGAGTTGTCATTAGACCATCATAACTATCATCTGCATCGTTATGATAATGCTTTCCACCTAGTTCATTCTGTTGTCTTAATGCCCAATTTAAAGCAGAATAATAATGTGGATATCTAAAAAGAAACTGTCTTTATTTTTTCCATTTTTAAAAATAATTTATGAATGCATCAACTTACTTAAAATTTTCTAATAGAATTTTCTGATTCATATTTGTATCGATAGAACTAAAAAATAAAACAAAAGTCTATTATTTCATTTTAAAATAAAATCTTAATGATAAAAACAGTCTTACTTTTCATTCAATTGCTGAATATTACAAGGACTAAATGGTAGTCTTATTGGAGGATTTTTTCCAATACGGCCTTAAAAATTTTAAGAAAAATATTTTAAATATCAAAAATGAAAAGATCTAAATGATCTAGAATTCGAATTTTATTTTCCTGAAACATACCTAAAAATCTTGATGGAGAAAATGGTATAAATGGTTTAACAATAGGTGGTTGACAAAGTAATGGGGGTGAAGCAAACCGCTGAAGTTGAGAAGCTTCAATAAAAACAAAGTAAATAGTTTTAAAAAGAAATTTTTTACAGAATAAATGAATTTTTTATTACATATAAGATTCTTATCTGCCTAATGCTGTACTGTTTTTTTTTTTCTTTCTTTTATAAGTGACAATGTCTACAACTGTAGTAATTTTAGAGAATATTTTGTACTTACCAAGTTGAGGTGGTGGAAATAAAGGTGGTGTGTGTGCAACAAATGGCATATTTGATGACTTGTGCAATCCTTTGGGTGGTATTATATTAGATGCCTAATGAAAAAATAAAAGATATATACGTTCATATTTATTCTAACAAAATATATAAATTAATATATTTTTATAAATTAAACTGAAACAAAATAGTAATCAAATGTTACAATATTAAACTACAAATACAATAAATGCAAAATCAATTAGTAGTATATTATTGATTCAAAGAAATATGTGCACTTAAAAAAACTGGATTCAGTTTTTGAATTTTAATGTTATTTAACAGATACTTAGAGATTTAAATATAATTTATGTTCATATAACATTTTCTCCAAAACAGTTAAAATTAGACCTCAATTCTTATAAAACACTATAATGATTCAACAAATTTTGAATTTTACAATAAAAAAAATCAAAAATTTATATTCACTTATAAAGCATTCAATTGTTTGAATAAAATAAAAAACAAACTAATTACTTAACTTTATAGGATAAATTTTTTTTTTCTTCTCAGAATGGGAAATAAATAAAGCATCTATTTTAATTTGCAGAAAATATCAAACAAAAATAATGTACAAATCAAAAATATTCACATCCTTTCAATTAAAAATGGTAAACCAAATATGCAAAAAAATTTGCATATTTTTATGTAAACCAGTATACTAAGAGCTCTGGAAGATTCTAGAATTAACAAAAAGGTATAAAAGTGACTATTTCTTTTGTATTCAGTAAACAGTAATGGTCAGCATGGGCAAAGCTAAAGAATTCAGTGAAGATCTCAGGAACAAAACTGTCAATCTTCATAAAGCTGGAAATGGTTACAAGATGATGATAATCCCAGCTCTAACCATTTTTGTTAATTATCAAAAAGTACAGAATTTATAGCACCATTAAAACTCTTCCCAGAAGGAAGATCCTTTAATCATGTTCATGCTGAAAAATTGTGATAATAGTAAATATCAATCCTAGATTGACTGCCAAGATATTAAGACTGACTTTTCCAAAGTTGGAACTGATATGTCCGAGTCAACTAAGTCGTGTACTGCATGAAAACAATATAGCTGGTCTGTAACCAAGAAGCAGCCAATCTTTCACAAATGTCATAAGGATAAGTTGACTGAGGTTTGCTAAACAGCATGATGATGATGATTATTTCTGGAATACTCTGCTTTATAATAATAAAGTTAACACAAAAAGACACTATCTATATCATACCATCACTTAGGAATTCAAATCCATATCAATTGATCTGACCAATTACAGAATTTACTGATTACATCATAGCCATAAGTAAAAGTGATTGAGGACTACCTATAAGATATAAAGCCCTAGCAAAGATAATACTTTTAATTTTTTTGTGTATGTTAATCATTAAAATTAAACTATGCAGAACCTACAAAACATTATGTATAAGGTAAAAGATGTGAAAACATTCAATTGCAAAAAGTATACAACAAAGAAAGTTCATTTTTTCCTTTACAGCCTTGAAAAACAAAGAAAAACCTCACTCAAGGGTAGCTTCATTGATAAAATGATTTTAAAGGGAATGATTGGAAAAATTCTTTCAGAA
Source organism: Androctonus mauritanicus (assembly GCA_011317285.2). Lineage (NCBI taxonomy): Eukaryota > Metazoa > Arthropoda > Arachnida > Scorpiones > Buthidae > Androctonus > Androctonus mauritanicus. The sequence continues at coordinate 6,716 of WUQG02027033.1, read as the reverse complement.
ACAGAGCTGCTAGTTTTTATTACATTTTCTTGATTTTTAGAAATTTAAACATGGATTCTTTGGATGATCTATATGTAAAATTTAAAATTACACAAATGATTTTTTATAAATGGAAACATTTTACGATTTACACGACTGAGATTAGACTAATTCATTTCTTGTCAAACAAAGCATGTTTAAGAACTGAATGCATGCATAATACATCAATGATATGCATGTTGGGTCTCTTATTAGAATGTTTTTTAATCACTAATTGGGATTAATCTGCAAGAAATTTCTGAAATGCAATTATGTTTTTTTTTCTATTATTTTCTAATGCCAATGAAAAAAAATTAGAAATTTGCACTTTCAATTTTTTAATATATGATTTTTATTGAAGTCTTTATATGATATAATATGCCTTTCAAATATTTTGTTAACTATCCAATATTTCTCACAATTATACTTGAAATTATCACTATGAATAAACTATTTTATTTCAAATTTGTGTTATAAAAATAAATCATTTAGTGTAGAAGTACATTCTTTCTAAATCTTGTAAAACTATTTTGAAATATTGTCAGTTCAAAGATTACATTTAATATTAGTAAAAAATAAAATTAATTGCAGACTAAACTAAAATACACTGCTCAAAACAATTAGGGGATATTGTGAGTTTGGTAGGAAACAACCATGTAATCAACAATATTTTTAACAAAAATGAAAGAAGAGGTTAAAAAGAAAATTATAATGTTAACAAAGTTGGGAATATGCAAATTTTGTCTGTGACGTAGAAAACAATGTATTGTAGTTAATGAGTGAAAAACAACCTGCAATATTCCTTCTGTAGGAGAAGATTAAAAACAATTGATACGCATTGAATGTTTTGAAACAGTGAATACAATGTCTCGGCAACATGACAGCTGAATCGGTAGCCTAGAGGGCCATCGGTCATTTACTGGCGGGTCAAACGCAATCTGTTGTAACAGAAGCATTAGGAGTTTGTCAAAGTGTCATTTCCAGACTATGGAATTGGTTTTTGGAAACTGGAAATGTTCGCCGAAGATTGGGACAAGGTCGTACACCTGCAACAACACAAAATGAGGATCAGTGTTTAACACTAACAGCCAGAAGAAACCACACTATGAATGCCACTTTATTGCAACAGCACCTTTGGAGAACTACTGGTACCAGAGTTTCGACTCAAACTGTTCGAAACCGACTCCATCATGTGGGTTTATATGCTTGCAGATCTATGATTTGTTTTTCATTGACAGTGGACCAATGTGCTGCCTGCAGAAGGTGGGCACAAGAACATCTCAGATGGGGACAAGATCAGTGGAGCAACGTGCTCTTCATGGACGAGTCCTGTTTTAGTATACAACCTGACAATAGACAGATTCTCATCTGGAGAGAACCTGGTACTTGGAATAATCCTGCATTTGTGCATGAAAGTGTCCGATTTGACAGAGGAGGAGTGATGGTCTGGGGCAGTATTTCTATCAATGGATGCACTGACCTGTACATTATCAGGAATGGATCACTAATGGCTCAGTGATATAGGGATGAGATCCTCAAACCTATTGTGGTCCCTTATGTTGCAGCAATCGGTGATGAATTCATTCTTATGGATGATAACGCCAGACCACATCGTGCTCACCTAGTGGACAATTTCCTTTTCGATGAAGGAATCCTTTGAATGGACTGGCCAGCATGTTCCCCAGATATGAACTTAATAGAACATGTTTGGGATGTTCTAGGGAGAAGGGTTGCTAACTCATAGGAGAAGGGCTAAACTCATTTGTATCCTATATATCAAATTTTTTTATGTTTGTATAATATGCACAAATTGTGCATTTTTTGTTTACTGACAAATATTGTCAATAAAATTTAATTATTCCTTGTAAATTGCTTCTTTTTCTTTTCTCATATCTTACAAAATCGATACATCATATATCAGTCAACAAAACATTTCCTCATCTGCAGTTTATATCCTAAATCACAATATCCCCTAATTGTTTTGAGCAGTATATATTTCCTAAGGGCATACAATTGCCAAATCTCAAATTCTGAAGACTAAGCAAACTAATATTTTTAAACGGCATTGTAATAGGTTTATATTTTTCCATTTTAATAACATTTTTATTGTAAAATAAAAATGTTATTAAAATGGAAAAATATTTAATTCTATTAAAATAACCAATTTTAGTACTGAGTCATGTAATTTTAGTAGTCACATCATTTTTATTTATAGGCAAAAAAATTAAGAAAAAACAGAAAAAAAATAAAATAAAATGGGCTTGACATATTAACAGCAATCTCCCACAAATCGATTTCTGGAAAATCTCTTCCTCACTACTTAGTCTTAGGATGTTTTGTACTGGTTAAATGATTAAATAATAATTTGATAGCTTGATGAATAATATGAAATTGTAGGTTGAGTTGAAAATTTTAAGTGTGTTCACGCAGCATAGCAATAGATAATTGATCTTTGTTTTTGTATTCTGAACAAAAAATTATTTCTGCAAGTATCCATAAAAAATGCATTTTGGGAGATTTACTCCCCTCTTCAGTTTTACATGGACAAGAACAATCTGTACATAATAAAATTGGCAAAGCTCACAATAAAAAATAATTTACATAATTATAAAAAGAAAAATACATAATATTAAAATTGAGAGTTCAGAAATTTTGTTAAGTTTGAAATTTTAAAATTTAAAAGGATAAGAACAAAGGAATGAATCTATGTAAAACTGAAGAGAGAATAAATCTCTAAAAAATGCATTTGTTATGGATGGTTGTAGAAATAGATTTTTTGATCAATTGATTTTCATTTTTGTACTCACTGTCTGTTGCTACACTGCATGAATACTTGTATTTTAGAGTTTCAACCTATTAGTAATTTTATATCAATTAATGCAAATCAGCTAAGATTATAGGCATTATATGAGAGAAGTTAGTTTTAGATTTTTCAGATGATTGTTGTTATAAATTCATATTCAGTAAAACCTATTTAAGCCGGACAATGTATAAGCCAGAAACCTACTCAACATGGAAAATATTTTTATTCCTAAACAACTTTCATAGAAATATAAAAAAAATATTTGTATAATGCAGAAACTAACATGGAAATGGAAAATATTTTAAAATTTCACTGAATAAAAAACCTGTGTAACATGGAAAAATAATTTTTCCCATCTTATAAAGGAAAAAATGATTTTGAATTTAAAACCATTGGTCAACCTGAACAAAGAATGGAAGAATTTTCTGAAGTATTGCACCTTGATGAAATTCAGACATTTATAGGACAGCTTGAACACATTAATATTGTTAGTAAATGCTGAAGAATATGTTAATATTGATAAAAACTTTTTAATAGAGGCAGGTTATCAAACTGAGTGATCTGATCCAGACAAGAAAAAAGAATTTTTTAAATGAAGACGAAGACAATAAAAAAGGTTGAGAAGAGACTTCTCAAACAGAAAAAAAGAAGTTTTGCTAATGCTACAAATAAATTGGATGTGTTAGAAGAATTTTCTGAACATCTCAGTTGCATGTAAATTATTGAAAAACTTTTGCAACTATGTACAATAATGGAAAGCAAAGCATGTTTACTTAAACGTGCAAAACAAAAAACTTTGACAAAATGTAGAAGTCAAAAGAAACTTTTGTAATTTTTGTACTTAAAGTGAAATTTTAAAATTAAAACTTTTAGTTCAGTCCTACTTGTTATATTTTGCTAATACAGCTTTATCTATTCATTTTATTTGCTTTTCAAAAATACCCTATGCATTTTATTATATAGGCTAATACAATAAGCTGGTACTGTATTTTATTTATATATTACCAAAATATGTATCATTGCAATAACAATGTATAAATGAATTGAATGTTTTTTATACCAGAGTGAAACTTATATAAGCTGGAAAACTAAGGTAGAAAAATTTTCTGGTTCCTTGAGATTCCAGCTTAGACAGATTTTGCTATATTTTCAGAAAAACTCAAAACTTCTAAAAAGATATTAGATATTACAATTTATTGCTTATAGATAGCAACTTATCAGTTGCTATCTATAATTTATGGAGCTTTTGTTACAGCTATATAGTAGCAATTCTGTGAAGAAAATTTCCATAATGTTAGTTATTAAAACAAATTTATCTTGAAATATCAGAATTTCATGATTCATGGCTTGTTTTATTCAATATTCAACAGATAAGCAACTATTTAGCAAAAATTATTAAATTGGATGGTTAAACCAACACAAAAGAAACTTGATCCCTTTGATCTAACAAATGTAGCAAATATTTCTTAAATTATGAAAATATATTAAAAAATAAATAAAATAATCATTCTAGACACACATACACACACACAAGCTAAACAAAAAGAATTTCAGAATTTTCTGATGAAAATAAAAGAAATATGAAATTTTAAAAATTTATAAATATCAATTAGATATATTACATATATTCATCAGCAGGCACATATTGTACTTTGTCTACATGAAAATGGATAATTGTATATGGATTAAACCACTTTATTGTTCATGGGATATACACTAACAGCAGCCATTTTTTAGAGTCAACCACAGGCTGGACAACACTTATAGTAAGATAAACTGGAAGATTAAAAGTTGGAGTTCAATAGGCCTCCATCTCGAAAACCAGAGGTATGGGATCTGGAATTGAACCTGGATCCTCCAAGATAGTAAGTAAATAAATACTTTATCATGCAGCCATCTGGTGGACTAAATTGCTGAGATGTGTGTCTTTGATATGCCTGACAAACAGCATTTAATTATACTTGTAACACTGGCATTCAACTGCTAACATAGCTGTTTTACTACATCTCAAACAGAAATTCTACAAAAATTTATTTGGTCAATTCAATCTGTTAATGATATGTAAAATATTTAAAAAATGATCATCAAATGAGTCACTCAGAAGCCAATGCGGTTAAGTCCATTTTTTGATATTTTCTGATTTTTGTATATTTTAATGGAATAAATAATATTCTTCTTAGTTATTAAAGGATTTACTCATTGCTTCATTTTTCTAGGTCAGATAGCCCTTTTTTATAGCTTCTGAATATGTTGTATAATAATAATGTATTAAAAAACATTAATTTTCTCAATTGTTGTTTTCTGGACTTAACCACATTGGCTTCTGAGCGACTTGATTATTACTCCAAGGCTTGTGATTATTAACAAAAAGGCAAATTTGTTTTACACAGATAATTCAAGAGAGTATAACAAACAATTTTATTTGGATTAAGCAAAAATTAATTTTTAGCAGTTTTGGAAACCCCTTTGAACAGACATTTTCAATTATGAATATGAACAAAAACAAGATACATTCTCTCTCTTTGATGAACATTTGGACGATATTCTATGAAATTTCGACTAAAAAGAACTGTTACATCTCATTAATTTTCTATTGTTTTTAATTTTATTTTATTATTATTATTATTATTATTATTATTATTATTATTATTATTTAATATTTATACATATTTTATGTACATTTATTTTCATTCTAATTTTTTTTTGGTCAGACTCACCTGTGTTATAGAAATAAATAGATAATTACAAAAAAATATATTTTAATATTTTATTAATTCTTAAAAACTGGCTCATATTTAATGCAGGAAGTGACTGGAAAATGTGTTAAGAAATAATGCCATTCAATGCTGAATTAAGTTTAAAACCAACAAACCTGTGGTGGCGTTCCAATAGGAGGTTGGATCAATCTTTTATTTGTTGGACTTCCTTGATTGTTTCTGCATACATACTGTTCTACATCAATAGTCTGAGCTCTTGGCTTCAAGAATATATTCTTCTCTACTTCATCCACAGTTTGAATATAATTTATGGGCAATGATGATGAATATGACCAATTCTCCTTTCTGTCTTCTATGGTATCATTATTTGCAAAAGACCAATTATGTGAGATAGAACTAATAGAATTTCCTTGTGTTTTATTCTGTTGTTTAAAAATTGATTGAATGTTGTTAACTGATGTGATTTTATGAATTTCATTTTTATTATTAAGCAAACCATTTTCCAAATCTTCTAGTCTATGAACATTGGAAATGAAAGGAGAAAACTGAAGTTCATTTAATGAAGTTTCCTAAAAAATCCAAGTTAATAATTTATAAAACAAAAATCAAGAGAATTAATTTTATTAATTATTATATAATAATTCAGTTAGAATACTGGAATCATTAATTTTTTATATAAAAAGTTAGAATCCATTTAAAATTTATTGAAAAATCAAAATCTCATACTCAAAACATGTAAAATAATTATTTAATACTGCAGAAAACAGAATTAAATCAACACTGACATCTGTTAATCTGGGAGCTGCAGCATGTACATTTTTAGTGAATTCATAGTTTTATATATCTATACCTCTGAGGCATATGATACTATGCCCAATTTTTTTGAAACTGAACATAATGCCATATGCCTCTAAGAAACAGATATTTTTGCATATTATTTTGATTTAAGTTGAATTCTTATATTAGGTTTTCTACAAAATCTTTGAAAAACATTTGGCCTTAGGTTCTAATATCGATTACCTAATGCAATGAAAAGAATCAGCTATGCTCTCCAATATTTATACTAATATTCTAAAGCTCTATACAATGATTGGTTATAATTAGGCTTATCATATTTTTTTGGGTCCAACCCAGGACATATTTTTGAAATTACTTAAAAGTCTTAACAGACTTCCATA
>WUQG02027022.1:0-11179 GCA_011317285.2 Androctonus mauritanicus | reverse complement strand
GTGGTGGTTTTAGAACTATCTGTATACCAGATCAAATCATCTTTGATACTGCATCAAAATCCCCCTCCCAGCCCTTCAAACTGTGAAAAACAACAGTGAAGAGCTTGAAGAAGTTAAATCTAGGCACCATGTGATCCTTGACCATCTCAAGAATGTTACTGTGTAACCTGTTTCACTCAAAAGGTGAACACTCCACTTTATGGGTCCAAGAAATTTCTCTCTCACAAGAATGGAACTTATAATAATCTTCCTGGGCACTTGCCTTTTTAACAAACTAATGTAAAGGAGGAATGACCAAGTACCTCAAGAGCAGCAGTAAGAACAGCCTTCATAGCCCCAGTAATGCTCAGACAAGCCAACCTTTGAATCTTTTCAAGTTCAGTCCTGCACATCTTAAGTAAAACTCTTCATCACCAAATAATGGCAGCATAGGTAATAATGGGTCTCACAACCATGATATATATCCAATATAACAGCTCAGGTTTAAGTCCCCAAGTCTCACCCAAAATGTCCCTACAAGCCCATAGGGCTTTACAGGCCTTTTCAATGATAAACTCCATATGAGGCTTCTAAGTCAATCTCTTGTCTAACATAACACTAAGGTATTTGACCTGGGTGGGAAACTGTAACCTGTTGCTGAAGAATGATGGTTCAATTAAATCCTGCCAATTGTCTTCGTCATGTAAAAGGTATAATTACAGTCTTTGCTGGATTAACAGTCAATCTAACCTTATCATACCACTTGGAAACTATATTGAGAGCTGTCTGAAGTATCTCAAATATAATCCTGGAAAACTTTCCCACCACAATGATGGCTATGTCATAGGCATAATCAAAATTTCTCCCATTGAGTGTAAGTAAAAGATCATTTATCACACAGCACCAAAGAAGGGAAAGAAGTACTCTTCCCTGTCTGTGAATATCTTAACTTTCTCTTTGTAGAGTGTACTGTAAACAACTCTATTCTTCAGCATGGAATAATCCAATGAATAATCATTGAACAGATTCCATGCCTACTTGCTGCAAGGCCAATTTTCTCAAAAGAAGTTGAGCCAAATGCTCCTAAGGCAATTTCTTTGTATCCAATTGCTTTCTCAATGAGTGACACAACCTCATGGAGAGCATTTTCAGTCGATTTGCCAGGCTGATAGGCAAATTGACTGTGACAAAGAGGAATCTTTAAGAAAGCCCCATCCCTAACAAATCTATCCACCAGCCTTTCCATCATCTTCAATACAAATGATGTCAGGCTGATTGGACAATAGGACTTAGCCATGGTATAAGAACTATGCCCAGGCTTAAGTATAAAGGAAACTCTTATTTGCCTCCAGGGCCATGGAATATAGTCAAAAGCCAAACAGGCCCTAAAGACACAACATAAAGGAGAGGCCAGGATGTCAGTGCCCTGTTGTAAAAACACTGGCAAAATATCATCTGGGCCTGCAGACTTGAAGGGTTTAAAAACACTTATAGCCTACCTAATATTTGGCTATTGAACACCCCCAACAAGCTATATATTTATGCAATTTATTTTTTTTAACGCTTTAAGTTTAATATAGTTATATATTTATTATTGACATTTTTCTGATTTTTACTTTATTATATATAATAATATATTAAATATACAATTAAATATATGAATAACATATATTTTTAAATTAATTTTAATCAAATCTTTTGTATTTTTTTATTTTCAGCCAATGTTGCCACACCCAGCTTGCTGTATAATATGTGGACAGAATGGTTATGATAAAAATGATGATTCAGAAGAACAGATATGCAGTTTAATGGAATGTTCTGAATGTTGGGAAATTGTTCATCCAAGTTGTCTTCAAGAAAAAATGCCAGATTTACCAGAGGGTATAATTAATGATGATTTACCAAATAGCTGGGAATGTCCTAAATGTTGTGGTCATGGAAAACCAGAAGATATTAAAGTATGTAAATTTTTTTAAATTTGAAAAACTGAAATAACATAGAAAACACAAACATGTTCAGAGAAAATATTAATGATTTTAAATTCACCTATAATAATGTATCACTTAATATATTGTGTACTTGTATAAACAATTTTTAGGATAAACAAAATGAAAATATTTTGGATTAGAAACAAAATTTCTTATTCCAATATATTGGAATTATTTCCATATCCATCTCCTTTTATGTGACAGATTTTTAATCGCTACATCTCAGTGCATGTTGGTAAACGGGAATCACACTAATATCTTTTTTAAAAAAACATAAATAATAAATTTATGTTTTTTTAAAAAAGAAATTAGTATGATTCCGGTTTACCAACATGCACTGAGATGTAGTGATTAAAAATCTGTTGCGTAAAAGGAGATGGATATGGAGATAATTCCAATATATTGAACATATATATCACTTCTAGAATCAAGAAAATTTCTTATTGTAATGATATAGATTTTTTATTATTAAGTAACTCATATTGTGGAAAAAATATATTTTTTATTTTATTAATGTATCTCATTTTGTGCATTTAGTAGTTTTTTCCAATATTTTTTTCATATCTATTTGTCTTTTTATTTTGATGATATATATATATATATGCGCTTTATCAAATTTAATATAAAATAAGTGTTGTTTTGCTGATCCTAGCTTTCAGATTATAATCAATAAAAATTGTGGGTTAATATTTATTCCACATAACCATTAGTTAGACCTAATTCCATCAAATATAAAATAGGAACTTAAATTTATCAACATAGATACATAAATTTACATTTGCTAACATGTTTTATTTTAAAAGAAAGCCTTCAATTTACTTAAATTACATGAATTTATATATAAACGAAAATATATTTAAGTTCCTGCTCTACAATTCATTTTGTAAAGATTTTAAATAGAACTTGTTATAAAAATTTTATGAAAGATGTTTTATGATAAAAAATAATAATAATAATAATAAAGCTTTTAAAATTGAAATAAAAAGGTTTTCAGGCAGTCTCTAAAATTTTATATAACTGTTTCTATTTTAATCAAATTTATTTAATTTCTTAGAATATTTTATTTAAAAAATCAAAATCAAAAATTCAAATACTAAAATGAATAAATCCTTCTAAAAACATCTAAAAAAATTAACTTTGTTTCTTCTTTGCCAATTGGTCTCCTTCCTACAATCTTCAAAAACCATCTTTTATTGAATATTTGTCAGTGAGGTTTTTCTAACTTTATATTATACAAATGAATTATGATAAAATCTATTATAAAACCAGGCACAAAATACATAGTATAGAATTTAGAATTACAGCATAGTTTAGAATTTGGAATATTGAAATATATTTTTATTGAAGAATTATAATTAAATATAATTTGAAAAATTTCAGGAAAAATTATATATTATTTAAAATATAAATATGTAAAAACGCATTGGGATTTTAATTTAAAAATTATTCTGTTAAAAATTAGAAAAGTTTACATGTTGAAAGTTTAGTTTTATAAAATATTAACTTAATATTAAGTTAATATTTTATAAAACTATAAATAGGAATATTAATATTAATATAAAAGTCTGAATTTCATAATTTGATAACTTATTTTATTTAGAATAGATAATTGAATTTTCTTTTAAAATTTAATATAAATTATTCAGCATGGTTATAGAATTCTATATAAATTCTAATCAAATGCATCTAGTCCTTGTTTCATATAATAAGTTACTCAAATTGCACAAATTGAGTTTGGCATAGTTGGAAAAATATTAAATTTTTGTTTTACATAGTGTGATTTCTGTTTAATATGGTTTAATAATAATAGAAATTAATATTTAGAATTGATTTGTGAAACTGTTTAGCTCAGTATCAAGAAATCTATAAGGAAAAAAATAAAAATAAAAACAAACATTGATTGTCAGAATTGTCTCAATAAAATTTCTTATCTGTTTGAAAAATGAATTTAATAAAAAGTTCTGAATTAGAGGAAATTTAGAGTAGTAGTGATGACTTTCACCTGAGGAGGAAGAAATTTGTTTTTATATTAAAAAGCAATGATACAGAACAAATTATTGTTTTCATACATTTAGAAGCTGTACTTTGTCCTTTTTACTGTGCTCCATTTTGTGCTCCAAAATTAAAGTGTTAAATTTATTATCCTTAAATTTAACACTTTAATTGTGTATCTATACACAATTAAAGTGTTAAATTTATTTTTAAAAATACATAAATTATTTGAGCATTATTAAAAAAGTCCACTCATTTTCTCTAACAATATTACTTTCAGATTACACTTTTTCACTTACCACAGTACTTTTTCAAGATCAATCTACCATGTAAATTAAGTGTCAAATGCATACATAAACATAGTCATCAATACATACATTACATAAAATAGAAATTTTGGTAATCCATAAAATCAACTTTTTATAAATAGTAATTTCTCATTTATCCAGTATTCATGGCAATTGAATTGTTCATTCTTTAAACATATCTTTAAATAGAGAAGTGACTTGGAAAAAGGATTTTAAAGTGTAGTACTAAGAAAAATAAACAATTAGATTAAAATATAGTAGAAATAAATATTTATATATAGCTATCTTCATCAATTCATTTATTCTCATTAAGAAGTTATGAAAATAGCATACAGAGAACCTAAATTCAATATTATTTTAGCTAAAAAGTTAATTTAGATTTATAATCATCTGTTAATATACTCTTATGAAAGAAATTGGGATATTGCATAAAATCTAAAATAATGAGAAATAATATGCAGATCTAAATCATTCTGCATATTACTTTTTATTATATCCATTTTTTTTTATCAATTCTGTTCAAATGTAAGAAAGAAAAATATATGTAATATAAAGAACTAAAATACCGTATGATAAAATTTTTAGCATGGAAATGCTTTTCAGTTCTTTTCAAAGGTTCAAAGGTTTTCAAAAGTTCAAAAAGGTTCAAAAGAAAACCTTTGAACCTTTCGAAAGTCACCTTTGAACCTTTTTCCATTTTTGACTTTCAAAAAAGGTTTTATTGCCATCTTTTTTTTTTTTTTTATATTTTTATTATAAAATATATATATATTTGTTTTTATTTTTTTTATTTTATAAGTATGCATATTTTTATATGAAAATGAATTAAAGTAAAGTAACTGATGGATTATTTACAATTTTTTTAAAATAAATTATTCAAACCAATTCAGTTCAAACAAATTTATAATTCAATTATAAATTCTAATTAATATATATATTTTTTAGCCTAGGCATATTAAACCGTTACGACAAAAATTAAATTTATGCAATGAAATAAAAGATACTACTATATCTGGTTCTCCATCTATACCTAAACCTGCAGCAGTGACTTCATCTACACCTTCACCTTTATCTGTTCCTGTATCGTTATCTACTTTATTATCATCTCCAACACAGGTATATGGAATAGCAGCAACTGAAACTAGTAATATTGAGCCTGCAATGAAAAAGGTATAAATATATATTTTTTATTTTATTATATTTATTTTGATTTATATTAACTAAAAAGGAATAATTTTTAAATTTTATTGGTTAAGATATAGCAATTTTCCATAAAAACTTTGTACAACTTATTACATAATATTAATCTATTCCACTTTTTTATATATTTGTAGTATTAATAGCAAAATAAAAAATATAGTATTCTCACAAAACATTTTGTTACTGAAATATTTTTGATTCATATGAAATTTATATCAGTTGTAAGAATATAAAACTTTTAAAAAAACACATTTGAAAATTACATTCTAATACATAAGTATAAATAAAATTAAATAAATGAAACTGAATAGTAACATTTTTGATGTTATATTATTTCATATAAATTAAAATAGTTTTAAGTAAAATATTTTCTAAAAAAAATAATTGATTAGATTCTATTTATTTAATATTTTTTAGCATAAATTTTTAAAATATCATCATAAAATATGACATAATAAATTTATCATAGTATAATGCTAAGTATTTATATAAGTTTTCATTTATTAATGTCATGGATGATTTTTGATTCATATTTAATTCATAATTACATTTGCTTCTTGAGTGATGAATTTAATTTGTACATAAATTTTGTTTTTAACTTGGATACTGCCATTATTTTGCCTCCAAAAATACTGAAATATGCTGTATTTTGTAATATATTTCACAGTTGTATCTATTAAAGTTTCTTATTTCGCAGATTTGAATAAAAAGTTCCAATTATAAAGCAAGGATTTTTTTGACATTATCATCACCATCTTGAAATATTGCCATAATATATTATTAATTAACTATATAATTTTACATTATATTGATTGCTAGAGTATTCTACTATCATAATGTTTAAAACTCTTAGAGTTTTGAAATTTTCTTAAATTTGAAAATGAAATTTCACATTCATAAGTATGAATGTTCATGACTAGAATGTTTATAACTCATAGAGTACCTGTATAATATGAACTAAAATACTTTTTAATTTAATGTGTTTATATGTAATAAAAAATTAAAACTTTATGTATTTGATAAAATAATATGTAAACATTGCACAAATGTTGTTAGATAAAAATTAAAGAATTTTTCCAGTAATGTGAGTATGATTTCTACATAACGAAAGTATTTTAAAAAATGCTTAAAAATATTTTAGCAACAGTTTTAATTTTAAAAAAATATATATTTTTTCCCCTTTTTATCAGGTAAATTAGAATATATTTTTTGAATAATTGTTTATCCAATTATTATGAAAGATTTTGAAAATTATGTTAATTTTGTTTTATAATAAATTTTTAAATTTATTTATTTCAGCCCAAATTAGATGACTCAAGTGTTCAAGAGATAAGGAATAATATTTTACCAGTTGCAACACTTGATCAAACTGTAGATATTAGTGAGAAGAAAAGAGAATCTATTGAAGATACGTTAGAAGAAAAGGTATTTTTAATTAGAATCAATATGATGAATGTATGTTTTTATTATGCAAAATTTATTTATTGTTTATATTTACAGAATATGAAAATGTTTAATGTACAAATGTTTAGTAGTATCACAGAGACTGTTATTCCATCTTCAAATAGAGATATAAATAAAGAAAAAATCAATATGCAAACTGGAATTGGTAGAACACCAGATATTGTCATGAGACAACATCGTTCTGAAATTAGTTATCCTCCCAGAGTTACTACAAGGAAACACAAAGAAAGCACTCGAGAAAGATTAGTCAGAAGCATGAAAGGTTTGAGGAAAAATTCAGAACTTCATATTAGTCGAACTAAATCATTGATTGATAAAGTTAATAAGCCTTCAGTTTCTAATACAACAGTATTATCAAAATGCACTGTGAAAGTGGAAAAAGTTGATGTTCAGAGATTAATGAAAAAATCAGAACAAGGATTAACAGATTCTTCTAATAAAGATACCAGTAAAGAAATAACAACAAACATTATGCAACAAATACAAATACCACAAAGTTCTGAAAAACCTGCATTCTGTGATGATAGGGTTAATTTACAACCTCAAAAATTTTCTACTATGTTGAGAGATAGATCCAATTTACAGAGACCAAAATGTTCAGATTGTGTTTCATGTATATCAACAAAATGTGAAACTGAACACTTGAGGACAGAACAAGAAAATTTAGCTTTAGAAAAAGAAGTTATATTTCCAGTTTTTCGTTACCTCTCTCATTCAGATTTGTTTATTTGTCAACTTGTTTGTAAAAGTTGGAGTCGTTGGGCAATAGATTCTAGATTATGGACCCGTATGAATGTATCTCGACGTCGAGTAACAATTAACGGACTTTTAGGAATTACTAGAAGACAGCCATTATCTTTAAATCTCAGTTGGACAAATATAACATTCAAACAGTTGTCTTGGTTAATAGCAAGATTGCCTCAATTAAAAGAACTATTGTTATCTGGTTGTTCATCAACAGTTATCACGGCTCTCTGTAGTTGTAATTGCCCATTGTTGCGTTACCTGGATTTAAGGTGGATAGATGGATTAACTGATTCAATGATTCGGGATCTTGTCTCACCTCCAAAAGACTCAAGACCTGGTTTTGTGGAAACTAGAACACGTTTGAGGCATCTAGCTGAAATCCGTCTTTCAGGGACTGATATCTCTGATGTTTCTGTGCGTCTTCTAGCTCATCACTTACCATTATTGAGTCGATTAGATCTCAGTCATTGTCATCAGATAACAGATATGGGCATAGCTGTACTTGGAGCAGCCAAAGCATCAAGATTAGCTTCACTTGATGTTTCGTCCTGCTCTAACATAACTGATACTAGTCTAGAAGCACTCAGACGTTGCACCAGTCTAACTTTTCTCGACTTACGAGATTGTGGCCAAGTTACGGAATTAGCTTGTACCAAGTTTGTGAGGCAAAATAATTTTACATTGACGGTGCGAGATGGAAAGCTATTACAGAGAGAAACTTAGTTACAGATATGATTGGTTGAAGAAATGATTGGAAAAGAAAATTGTTATGGTTATCGAACTTCATAATAAGTTGCAATATTTTGTTCAAAAATAAAACGTACAATGAACGGACTTATAAATAATGTACCTGTTACAACATTTTTTAATATCTATGATATTGTTAGGACTTAGGCGAGCTGTTTGTCTGGCCTACTTCTATAATGGAACAATATTAAAATATATATACAAGTGATTATCCATAATGCCTACCAAAAATATGTGACTTGAGTATCTTTTTGTTCAAATATATGAAAAGATTATCATCAGGAACAATTTTATTCATCCCATCAAAATCACTAAACAATATTCATCAATATATTTAAATATTCCAGCATTCAAACTAGAAGCGAGTGTGTCATTTCAAAGCTATACCATTCCCTTCATATTAAAACTATAACATAAATTGGTTTTTTGCAATGTTAGAACAGACAACTGTAGTTATCATCTTAACTTGTTTATCATCAGATGTCTAAAGTGAAGTCTTCAATTTTTGTTTCATGATGTAAATGTTACTTTAGAATAATTCGTAGTAGTTCAATTTCCATTAATTGGTCATTACCATAAGACCAGACACAGTTTGTCAAAACTCTTGGGATAATTTTAGGCATCACTGTGATATGTCCCATGCAAATACATTATATATGTTTTGCTGTTTTCCTATCAACCAATATATGTAGCTTTTAATATTTGAGCAAATAATTGGTTTGTATAAAATTATTTTTCTTTTTAAATTCATTCACTTATATTCTCTTAAATAAGATATACTGTTGTTTTAAAATTAAGTCTTAAGAAATATTCATTCACTTTATTCCATATAACATAATTTACCATTTACTTGAACATTGTACAATAATAATTTATGAAAAGTTTTTGTTATAAAAATTCTTTTGTGAATGAATGTGTTTGTGTTTCATTAAGCAATAGTTTAAATAGTACAAGTTGTTTTTGTGAAATTGCAATATTAAATGATTAAAATTGAATTTTATTTTAATCAGTTTTTATGAAAAAACTTTATTGTTAAATGATTATAATTTGTTTTGAAATTATAATTTATAATTTTTTGTCATTAATACAATTCATTTCATTTACTTATAAATATAATTAAAATTTTTATTCTGAAATTTAGTTAAGTATGTTTGTTTTTATATTATTATTTGTTCAATATAATATGAAAAATGATATATAATGCAATTATTCAATGCTTTCTAAGTTTTAAAATTTCCTTATAATACACAGTTTAAAAATGTTTGTGTCTATAATACTAGTCTATAACTTATTTGAACTAAAAACTGAAAAATTTCACTGCTCTTAGATTTCATTCAATTATAAATTATTTTTATATTCTTTAATTCAAATTATTAAGAATTATAAAATAAATGCCATTTACATAATTTTTTTTATATTAAATTTATGAAAATCCACACAAATCCAAATTTATGAATATGTATATTTTGTTTTTTTAAACTCACACAATTTTTAAATATTAATAATAGTCAGTAGTAGTAAACAAATTTGTATATCTAATTTCCAAAATTATGAAATTCAATTATATAATATAATATGTAAGCAGTTGTAAGATCATATAAATGAATTTGCAACTTTAAGCCTTGAAGTTGTAAAATTCGATCATGTCTTTATATAATTTTAATGAATTAAAGGCATGGAATGAAAACTACTGACTTATGCCAATGGCACAGATTTAAATTAAAATATTAATAGAAATTACATATTTCTCATTATGTTTAACTATACTAAAGAAAAATTATCATCTCATGTATGTAAATCAAAAAAAAAAATTTTTTTTTTCAAATAATATTGGAACTGTTTTTAATTTTATAATAATATATATTTAGTATGTTTGAGACTGCCGAAATATTATAATATTTTTATCATTCAAACTTAAATACTAATATTATGATAGATCAGAATCATTTAAATTGCATAAAATAAATCAACATCAGACTTAATGGCTCGTTAAAAAATAAATTTGCATTATAATATTTGATTTTGGGAAGTGTATATATTTATTAAATTTAAAAGCAATGTATTTTCTACAACTTAGAAAACAAATCTCTCAAAAAAATTAAATCTCTCAAAATATTTGCAATTATTGATCATTATAATTTAAAATTATGAATGGTCTTTGAATGCTATATTTTCAACATTTTTATATATGGAAATTTAAGCCTTAAACAAAATTTTAATCTTTGCAGAGTTAATCATTGATTGAATTAATTTTTAATTAACGGAGTTTAACTGAATACCTATTTATATATTAATTTGGCACATCGGTCATAATGAATTTTGTTTGTTTATTCATTTAGTGAACTTATTAAAAGATTAGATTAAATTTACATATTAGATATGAAGATAACTGAAGCCATTAATTATTTCTTATAAATATAATTTCCAGATTCATAAAAATTAATTTAATAAGGACATTAAACGTTTCTTATAATAAAGAAAAATTGGTATTTTTATACTAGATCCCAATTAAAATATGTTATTCATATACTAAAGTATAAATTATAAAATACAGTAAAACTTCGATCTAACGTTTTCCAAAGGAACGGCGAAACAAAACGTTAGATCGGGAAACGGCAAAATAAAAAAGACGTACATATATAGGTAACGCGGACCTGTAAAATTTTCCAATATGAAGAAACTACTAGTGAAATTTTGCGACAATTGGCGCTAATGTCGTACCGATATGTATATTTCCCATGGGAAACTTATGAT
>WUQG02027011.1:0-11179 GCA_011317285.2 Androctonus mauritanicus | reverse complement strand
CAGGACACGTGTTTTACAGTTTTCACGTATACCCGATAGTTTTCGAGAAAAATGCCTGGTCCACAGAAACGTGGGCAAGAAATTATGCCTTTCTGAATGGAACCTTTATTCCTAAATATCTCCGAAAATATTGACTGTAGGAAAATAATTTCACCACGAAAATTTCACAAAAAATTGACGGAATCAGATTCCGTTATAAAAATAATACACTTCCATTGGAAAAAACCAAGTTGAAGCACGTGCTGCGCAAGAGGATGTGCAGAAAAAAATATTAATGACGTATTGTAATGTGGAAGGAAAATGTAACAGGACACGTGTTTTATAGTTTTCACATATACCCGATAATTTTCAAGAAAAATGCCCTGGTCCACAGAAATGTGGGCACCCTATATATCATGGAGGTATGTTATTATATATATAGTATCATGGAGATTATTTAAACTTATTATGAAATTATAACTATAAAACAGATAAATGCTAAATACAAAATTTACATATTATAATGCAAGTATAGATATTACTGCATTTTATTTTTATAAAAAAATAATTATTACAAGCATTTCTTTGAGAGAGAATTTAATATTTTTTTGAGATGTCAAATCAACTAAATTTGATGTATCTATTCCTCCTGGTATAATGAATTGTTTTAGAGAAAGAATGAAAAGATATTTCTGCTTTCTTCTTTTTTAATTTGATTAAAAATTTATCTAGAAAAATGTTTCAAATTTAATCATTCTTATGTTAACGATAAGCACACTAAATGTTAAATTCTTTAATAAGCATTATGCTTTCATAAGAATTACTGGTATTTTAATAATTTTTCTAAAGAAACATATCTAATATAAAGTTTTTATAAATATATCATCATCATCATACCAGGTAAGCCAAATGGACTGTTAGGAGCACTACTATTCAGGCTAGCCACTGGAGAAGGTACACTCAAACCTGATGATGCAGATAAAGTATTTCCAATTGGAGTATTAGGTGGCGGAGTTGTAAATCCTTGTGCAGAAAAACTAACATTATGTGGCATAGCAGGCTCAGGAACTGGTTGAAAACTTGATAACATTGGATGCCCTGGAGGATATTCACTATGTCTTGGAACTAAGACAGGAGGTAATACTGGAATAAAATATAGTTTAATTAGAAAAAAATTTCTTGGCTGTTGGTAAAGCTTTATTATTAGGGTCATTCCAAAATTAGTGATTCACAATTTTTAAAAATTTATTATTTAGTCTACATTATTTTTGAATTTTATAGGTAAAACATTTAGAAACAAAATTATAATTTTCACATAGTCATTTTCTCTTTCAACTGTTTTCTGCCATCTTAAAGCAAGTAACTATATCCAAAACATAATACCTGTGTTTTGCTATAACCATTGTGAAACACGCAGGACTGGCGGCGAAATTGACAGGCATTAGGCCTTGTTGCAGTAAACAGCGCATTGCGAGTAAGGATAGGTGATGAAGCTAGACTTTATCGATACAGACACTGGTTTAAATAAACCAATTACTTTCTTTATTTACAAGCAAAAGATTTCTTTACAATGAACATGCCCAACAACAGATAAGAGGAGGAAATACCTTTGAATTGGAAAATTTCAGAGACAGAGATAGTTCTGTTGTTGATAGCTGGTAACGTATATGACAGGGTTCTGTTCTCAGAATATACAACACAATTCTGTTCTAAGAATATAACGTTAAAATACAGATAACATAGTTCCGTTCTAAGGGATGTGCTTGGAGATATGTTGAGGTCTGAGAGTTGCATACTGAATCAGAATGAGGATAATTGATGACTTAACTGGCAGAGATACTGTTGGATTGGAGAGGCTTTCCATTAATTGGAAACTCTAAAATGATTGTTGATCGATGAATGACAGATCATCAACCAATCCAAAATGAGAGCTCTTATATATCTGAGCTCCAGGCAAAACTGAGCTTTATTTTCACCCTTCCCAGGGAAAGACAGGATGTTTATCTTCAATTGTCATCTTCTCATCAATTTCACATGACACCCATGTGAACTATTTCATTATAACTTATTTTATAGGGGACAAGAGTCCACAGGTAGATTATGATTATAAGAAACATCGTATTTCTCCTATTAGTGCATCTCTCTCCCCCTCTAAATTCCTCTCTCAATTTTTTCTTTTTTTAATGAGCCAAAAATAAAAAATTGGAAATTTGGAAGTGAGGAAAGACACACTGCATCCAATCCAAATTCCTATCCCTCACACCACAAAGGATTTGTCATTATCAAAACAGTGCCATGAAGGTTGTTCTTCAGTTTACTGGATTAAAAATGCCTGTCTTCCACTTTAGTATCAAATATATATTAATTTGGCACATTCTAGTAGATATTGAGATGGTAGAAAACAACAGTGAATGAGAGAAATTATATAAAAAAAATAAAAATCAATAATCGCTATGAATGCATCTACAATAAAAAAAATAAAAACTGCAGAATAAAAACATTTTTTTTAAAATTGTAGGATTAATTGTGGAGTGACATGATATAAAAAAATGATGATAAAAATTAAAAATAATTTTTATTTAAATTTATTTATAAAAAGAAAATTTGTTGATAAAAAGTTATTCTTAATAATTAAATATGCCAAAAATAATATAGTACACAAGAATATGATTTCACTCTTTTTTATTTGATATCATTAAATTTATAATCAAGAAATAATAAAATTATATATTTTGCATATTAAATTGCACAAATTCAATAATCACCAAATAACAATGCCAATCAAATTACTATTGTATTAAAAGTATATCTTCCTTGAGGGACTGCCATGAATCCTCTTATCTTCCTTAATGTCATTAGACATTCTATCCACTAAGAAATGATTGTACAAATTAAAAATAGAAAATTCAGTTTTTTTTTTTTTTTTGTGTGCAGAAGTGTGATATTACAACATAGCAGATCTAAAGATCTTGTAAAAATCTTTCATTTTATTTTAATTTGGTAAATTAAAAAGAAAGATTTTTATGAAGTTATGTTTAATTATCATCCAAGAGATTTTATAGTGATATCACAATTATGATTGAAAAGTATTTTTTTTTTTTTTTCATTTTTACATATACTTTATTTATCTGAATCTATCAAATAATAAATAAACATAATGTAATATTATTGATGTATTGGTGTATAAGTAGGGAAAAATAAGAGTAAGAACTATGCAAGAGTATTTATTAATAAAAGCATAATCTCTCTAGGTTTGAAATCTTATATCCAACTTATTTTTATATTTTTCATGTCTATTACTCTTTTTTTTTTTTTGCCTAAGACCAGAGCATACATATTACAGTCCGTCAGTATTTTTGATAATCAATATGCACATTGTTATTGTTGTCGTTCCAAGAACATTACTGATATATTGTCTTCATGAAGTTTTTTATCAACAGAATGGTCTAATTTTGACACACGATTACAGATTGGTTGGTATCTGGACTAATGAGAATATCACTCAGAAAAATTTTAGAATCAACTTATTTCTTTTGCAGAGTTATGCCAACCATGCAGATTGAACGGTTATCTACTCAAACTGATTGAAGATCAGCTACTTACTTATCACACTGAACTTTCCTACATCATTAGAATGACAATATAGATTAGAAGAAGAAAATTTAGTTTTGTTTTTCTCCTGCAAAAGTATAATGACACAACATGGTGGATCAAAAGCTATTCAGATAAATTAATATGGACATAATTACAATTGTAAAGCTCTCAAAAGTAATATCAAACGAAAAAGAACCTATAGGTCAAAATTCATAAAAGAATCAGAAGTGAAATCAGTACAATTTTCAAGATATAGATACCTTTTATAAGAATCTTTAACACAATGGAATTGCCAATTGCACATTTAATCAGATATTGGTGGAGGTTAATCTTTAACTGGCTAGTAAATAGTCATTATTATAGCAATCTATAAAACTGTATATTTTGAATACATCATTGATTTGACTCTTGGTCTTGTGAACAGTGGCTTATAAATTAACCTCTTTCATTTCGTATTCTTATTACTGGCTTTTACAGCTGTTAAAACTATGCCCTCTCAAGACTCAAAAATGTCTTCTTTTGGTATTTTTCGTGTCTATTACACTTTTATCTGATTATTTTATTACAGTTAGTCTAACAACTGATGATCAATCCATATATGTCTATTGCAATTATTCCAAAAAATGATGATGAACATATTGAATATATTTCAACTATGAGTATTTATCATCAATAAATCTGTCTAATTTTGATAAGTGATTATAAATTGATATGTTGACCAACAGAAATCTCTCTTAAATAGGTTCATCATTAAATTTTTTTAAGTTCACTATTAAATTTTTAAGATGAATCTATTTAGGTTCATCTTAAAAATTTTAGTTTACAAATATGAGCTGTCAATCAAGACAAATAAATGTAATTTGGCTGGTTGGCAATTACTCACCACCCCTGAATTTTCTTAAAGTCATCCGATGAAACTATCCACTGAAACTTTCCTGACTTGTATAAATGTCTATACAAGTCAGGAAAGGAAGATTTAATTTTATTTTCCCATGGGAAGTAGCCTGATGTCACAATCATCATTAATAAAAAACCATAAATTAAAATTGAAAATATTTATACAATTTATTTATTTTTGTGTTAAGTACTATATGTTCTTCTTAAGTATTAAATTAGGCCTAATTATCATGCGAGATAAAATGCTATAATGATTAATTTAATACATCAAAAAGCAAACATTCCAGGCAGACATATTGCACCATCTATTGAATAAATTCTAAAATTTTTCCAGTATTTGAAATTTTGTGTATTTTTTAGAATGTTTATTTTAAAAACATATTTAATAGTCAAACTGTAATTGCAACTTATAGAAACATAAATCAAAAAGGATATATAAAGTTTCGCTGCATAATCTTTGAAATATTTCAATGTAAAAATGTACATGACACTAACAAGGTTAAACAAATTATTATATAGACTGAAATAAAATGAATGATTTTGTACTATTTATTAATTTAAGTATAATTTCAGGTTTTACACATTTGATTTAAGTATAAGTATTCTGTGATTATTTACAAATAGTTTTCTTTTCAATATAAAATTAGTAGTAGTCACATAGATAAATCAAGACTTATCTGCATGGTTTATGGATTTGAAGATTTTGCAGGGCCATAAACTTAATATACTGCTATGAAATTTTTAAAGTACACTTAAAAGATATCAGATGAAATTTTTATGTACGATTTACCAATTTTATCATATTCTAAATTTTATTGTTGTGTTATTTTAGTAACTTATTTGCAAAAAAATAAATGATAATTTTTCAACAATTTCTGTGGCTCTCTATAAAGTGTAATCAGGTAGATCAGACATAAATATTATGAAACTACATGCTCTAAGAATTGTAATGAGATATAATACTTGAAATATAATGTAAAGGTGAATTTGATATAAATAATTTATAAAGCTTATGAATAATTAGTGCTAATTAGTGCAGCAATTGTTACATTGAAGGCTGGCAGTCACACAATTAACTTATTTTTGCTTAATGCATAGATTTTTCTGATTCCAATTAGTACAATATAGCAGGATATAACTGTATTGTTATTTCTCAAATTTCTTAATTATACTTACCAGGACTTTCTACTCTCTTATAATGATACGGGTTAATACAAACTTCTTTTTGTTTCGCAGAAAAAGGAAATTCACAACATTCAAGTGGTTTCAGTTCATGATGACTCTGAAGGTCAGGCCAACGCCAAACTCTACAATAAATTACATGAGGTAAGCCTTTTCTATGCGATACCTAGAGCAAATAAAATAATTGTAAATTATTAAAAAATGATAAAGTCTAATTATAATAGATATTTAATCAAATTTACCTGTAATCTTCCATCTAGAGAGCGTGGAATTGTAACACATTTGCTTGGTTGTCCAGGACAACTTAAAGCTTTCTCAAGTTCTTCTATTGCACCTTTCTTTTTTTTCAGTTTCTTTACTAGAGAATCTACTGCTTTTTCAGCCCATTTTTCTTCTTCATCTCCTTGTTTCCAACCTAAAAGTTTTTTAACAGCTGGACTAGTGAAAGAAAAAAGACTATTCAAAGTAGTCATTTTGTTCTCAACTCGAATATCAACATATGGATTTAATTCTCGAACTATTTCCTATGATGATTTCTAGAATAAAAAAAAAATATTTTCATACTAAAATTTTATGACTTATTCAAAATCAATTCTTAATCATATTTTAAAAATTTCAATATTTAAAAGGAATTAAATCAAAATAAATCACATTGATTCCAATAAACACAAAAGCTGATGAGCAAGAATTATAGCAGAAAAATATTTTTCTAATAAAGAAAAAAATTCTTATCTTCTTTTTCATGAATTTTTAACACTTAATTGAAAGGAACTATCTACTGTATGTCAAAATGACAATTTTACATTGCCATTTGCAAAGTGTTGATTCTAGAATTACATCATCAAGATTGTGAAGAGGTTGACTCTGACCTATCCTGTCTATTATTTTATTATGCTCTTTTATTATTTATTGTTATATTCATTCCACGTTCTCCTTCTTAGTGTTTGGCAATCATGTGTTTTATGGAACAGACATCCGTCTTCCGAAGGAGCTTTCTTGGTTTGTGATGTCATCTCCTCTAAATAATTTTACCAGTAATCCAATATAAGAAAATAAGAATGATCTTTTATTGACATTTTGTTCAGTTTATGATTAAATTGTAAAGAGGGTGACATGAACTGATTTTTCTTGTAATCTAATAAAATTAAACTTGTTACATGAATGTATGTAAATGAAGCAATGCGGGACAGTACATCACTCAGTAAAAGGCTCACATATCCTACGACATTGAGGGGTGTAAAGAGGTGTTGGTCTCAAAGTGAAATTGGTTGACTGACATTTGAATTCTTGTAAAAGTCTACAATTGTTTGAAGTCTGTATCGATGGTGGAGGTAATAGAATTTACTGCTTGTGAATAATTTTATTTTGGATATTTGAATCTTGATTGAATAAGTTTTGATTATTTGAAGTTTCTTTATTAAAGCTTTGATTTACACTTTTGTAAATGGTTTTGAGTCTAATAAATTTTATATTTTTTATTATTTAACTTGTTTGAGAATTTATTCAATTTATTAGTTTAAGTTTCTAACGTAGTTTTTGTTGGTCTAGTTCTAACACTTGTTTGTTTTGATTATATTTAAGTTAGAAAGTAATAAAAGACCTGAGCTCAGGCAGAACTCTGGATTTGCAGAGTTGTGTTAACCGTTAGGTTTAATTATAAGTAGCATTATAAATAGGTATTACTATTAATATTTGTTAGAATTAGCAACTTTGCAAGTTTATTAAATTTAATAATTTAAAAGCTAATCCAAATTTTAGTTAAAAAGTTCCTTTTCTTTATTTTTTATTATAACATATAGGCATTTCAGATTCTTGTGAATCTTTAGATAATTTTCTATCCACTTATCTTTAATAGAGAAATGTAAAAATATCTATACATTATGGATATTTCATTATAAATTTATAGCATAATAAAATATATTAAAATATTTTATTAATTATAATAATTTTAATATATATTAGAAAAAATAAAAACAGTTTCCAAAAGTGAAAATACTGAATCAGCTGATTTTATTTACATTCATTTCCTATGTCATTTGAATGATTGCTTATCTCTCACCATAATATATGAGTTTGGTCTTTGTGTAAATTTTTTAGCATTTACTAACAAGTAAAAATCATTAGCAACTAGAATTTTCAAATTATGAAATACCACATTCGTCAGTTTATAAGAAACTTTAGTGTCAAAGACATACCCTAATTTTGAAACAGTAAATTTAAAGAAAAAAAATTCAAAATTCAGTAAAAAAAATTATTAACAAACTTTTTTCTTTAAATTTAAAAATTTAATAAAAATAAAATATATAAATATTATTTTTTTATTTTATTATATTTTTATATCAGATTCATTATTGGCAATCATTATAATGATCATCATCATCAATTTAAATTCATAACTGGAATTTAATTGTTACTCCAACAACAGCCTAGCAATTTCTGATAAGGGTCACTTAAATAATTTAAGTGCTCTATGCTTTAAGACAGAAATATGATACCTTAGTAATTTTTGAAATACAATACCAGTAAAATGAAAACGAGAACAATAATATTTAAGTTTGATGTTGCAGGCCACAAATTGAGCATGCATGATATAACTATTCATTAACTACATTTTGTTGCTTGTTAACTTGTTAGTTTTTTGCATGTTCTGTATATCTATTTTCAACTTATAGGACACATGATGATTTTTTATAAGAAAAAAGTGTCTTATAAGCCAACAAATATATTAATTATGGATTACTTAATATATATTATTACATCAATAAATATTTTTAATAATAAAATTTATGGAAATAGCAATCAAAAATTTTCAATATTTTTTATATTATCAATTTTATAAAAATTTCCAAATGTGACTAACCTACCTAATAATTCAGCAATCTGATAGCAGATGACAATCATAACTGTCAACTTTTAACTCCTCACAAAAATATTCAACATTGACAAAAGGAAATTTTTTCAATATTAACAACAAAAATTAAAAACATTACAAAAAACACATTCTATCCATTACCAGAATCACTATGAAGTTCAAAAGTGTTAAACACATTGTTAAAAAAGAAATCCTCAGTTCTAAATTGACAGCAACATTCATTTCATGTATAGTTTTGTGCAATTCTTATAAAAAATCAGGGATTCTGCCTTTAATCAGGAAAATTGTTCTCTATTTTTTCTAATACTGTATTCTTGTATTTAATGTAATTTATAATAGAACAATATTTCAAATTATGACTGATTTTGAATTTTCCAATTTTATACCGTAATTATTAAAGTAAAAGCTTTATGTATTTTTAAGTATATAACATAATAGAGCTGTAATTTGCATTATAATTATGCTCCCTAAAAACATGACACCAATAAAGATGCATTTCTATAAATATCTCCCATGATGCTCTTATAATGTTTCAATTTTAATTCACTACTAAAATAGTATATAAAATAATTAATAGCATATATTAAACGAAAATAAATTTTTTACTATGAAAACATAACTAATGAAAGATTAATAAATTTTCAGAAAAGAATAAAAATGTAGAGAAAGAGAACTCAATTATAGGCGGCCCTCGACTTTCGCACATTTTTAAAAATTCAACTTTTTAAATATTTTTGCGATAAGAAAAAATTTTCTTCCATGAAGAACGCTCCAAATTGCTGTCGCTTGCTTCACATTACTTCCCACAATGGCGGACTTCTCGGAATCGTAATCACTATTGTGTTGTTCTAGAAAACCGGTTTCTAAAGTAATTCTAGAAATGTTTTAAGTGTAATTTAAAACATTCTTCATTTCTTTACTGCAAACTTCTGCCATATTACTGACGTCATCAACAGAACCCGAGATATTGATTGACTGAAAATTTTCAAACGATGGGAGCACGTAGGAACTGTAGCAACAGCCAAGTTTTAGCTGTTGACAGATTGTATGTGACGTTAATGTGTTGTGTGTTTTGGTAATTTATTTATGTCAAATATTTCACTCTTATAAATTGATAAACATGAGCAATAAATGGAAAATAGCAGTATTGATGTGAACAAAAAGAAATTAAGGACTCATAAACTTCATACAATTGAGACAAAGATGGAAATAAATAAATACTTTAAAACACAGTTTTTGGTGCACAATTATTTTATATCACTCGACTTTCGAACATTCAACATTTGCACACACTTTTGGGAATCAATTATGTGCGAAAGTCGAGGGCCGCCTGTAATCTTCAACTTAAAACAGGGTTCAGTTTGAACCTGCCTCATTGGTTGAAGATGCCCAAATTAATGGATTTTTCACTACTAATCTTTATTAGGACACTATACATCATCATAATAAACATAATGTATGCAAAACTACATGAATCAAACATAAAAATAATACTTCTTAAATAGTCCCTAATTAAAAATGTTTGTAACTTAAGGAATGCTTAAGTGTTCCTGAAGTTATGATCATCAAGTTACAAATTTATATATATATATGTCATTTTATTTTAAAATTTTAGAAAATTTAAAAAAATTGTACAAAAATTTTAAATGCAACAAATATAATATAAAACTACATAAATATTTATTATTGACAACATAGATATTTAGAATATTTCAAAGATGGTTAAACTTCCATCAAAAATCCACATATTATAATTGGAAATTCATATTTAAATCTCTATGAATAAGAAATTTCTAATTGATGCAATTAATAATATACATTACATACAGTGAAATGTATAAAATATATAAGTATATAAGGTCATGTAAAAACAGATTTTGAGTTATGAATGAAATTTACAAATGAATTGTTTCTGACTAAAAAAAAAAATATTTATATTTCTAATATATGAATGAGAGAATTTATTTAATGAGCAAAACATTCAGTTGATGCTACCTCTCCCAGCTATTCTATTCTAATAAATAAAAAGAAATATCTTAAAGATAATTGCACATATAATGATTCCTTTATTAACTAAATTCAATTCTGTAATCAAGAGAAGAAAAAAAATGTTGATTTATTAATATAAATTTCTAAATTTAAAAATTAGTTATGTGATAACTGTTGGGGCTTCATCCCTGTTAGCAACAACTAATAGGGATAAAGCCAACAGTTATCACATCTATATAAATTATAGTTAATTGTATTGGGTATGTTTGTAATTGATGGCATAGAGTTGAACATAGTGCAAAAGCAAAAAAGATTGAAATTTGAAAGAATACACTCATATATAAGTAACTGTTTTATATTTTATTATTATTATTATTATTATTAATAATACAGCATATACAGCAAATACAGCAAATTTATATATATATATTAGAACATATATATATATAAATTTGTTATAGTAGAACCCCATTTATATATAAATTTGTTATAGTAGAATCCCATTTATATGTTTTTGAAGGAGGTTGATAAAAATTATGTACAAGTGAGATTAACATTAAAATAAAACTTTTTATTTTAATTTTAAACATTGAAAAAATACATTAAAATTTAAAATTAAGAAGTTTAATTAATGATGATGGGCAAATACAGTTATTTTGGCATAAA
>WUQG02027000.1:0-11179 GCA_011317285.2 Androctonus mauritanicus | reverse complement strand
ACATAAAAATATTTTATTTTTATTGTTGTTATTGAATAACTGTTTTCTTTTCTAAAAAAATTTCATATTAAATTATCACAGTAAAAAGTCCGTTAGAATAATACAAATATATCACATGACTCCCAAGAAACTGTTTGAAGTTTCATTTTCCCTTACATTGTATTTTGTCAAGTTGAGTTATCATATTCAAATCTTTGATTGTATTTTAAAATGAGTGGATCATCCAAATGATGATGTCATACATTGTTAGAATGATGTGTGCAATGTGATTTCTAGACATTAAGCATGTGATTTCGAAGTTTTGATTTTGCTTATGATGAAATTTTTGATAGACTACAATTATTTTTTAGTACAGATTTTAAATAATTATTATTTTTTCATTATTTTAAACATTAGTTACTTTTTATTCTACTTTAGTTAACTATACTAAGCATTTATAGATTACTAGTGAATGGATTAAAACATTCTTAATTAATAATAATAAAAATAAAAATATTTTTTCACCCAAATATGAATCCTATGTAAGATTCTTGATTGATTATTGAGTTTTCGTGTCACGTCATACTGGGCAGCATGACATTACCTATCTGATTACAGTATATAGACTTGGGTTGGAGTCAGTGGTATGATGTGCTCAATTGCTTTGGGATAATATAAAATTTTACCGCTGGTATTGTATTAAATGAATTATTGCAAAATTTCCTTCCTGGTCTTCAGGAGATGTTCAACAAATTATGGTTTTGCTTATTACTTTAATTTCTCCAGCCAAGAAAAAAGTTGATTTGTCTGATCCATGTATAAGCTGATGCCCCACTTCAGAAATTTTTTTGGGAAAAACCTCTGCTTATACACGAATATATAGAAATACCTCATTTAGTAATGTTAATTGGTTACTCTAAAGTACCACATTAAATGAATCCGCACTGAATGAAACATTATTTCTATAGGAAAATAAGTAATTTGTTCCTATCAAATTTTGTTAAAAAATATATTTGTAGATTTACCTAAAATTAATGAAAAATAATAAAAGTAAAAATAATGGAACACTTTTATTGCTTAACGTTTACAAAATGAAAAAGAGAAACATTATTTCTTAACTAGAAAATCAGCCAAAGTTTTTGTCTGTGATGAGGCTATCATAAAGACTGAAGGTAGGTTATATCTGTGGACTGTATCTGCCACCAGCCCCCTCTCTCAGCCATCGAGTTTGTACAAATGCACATACTAATCATCGCACTTGACCAATCAGCACCGTTCATTTTGGCAGTATTATTTTAGTGGGAACATTTTTGCAGGAATATTTTGGTGCAAAATCTTTCCAAACTGCATAATAGTGGATCAATCAGTACTAATTGAAATTTATTACTCAAATTACTAACCAAACTATAGAGGAGTTAGTATTGAGTGAAGCTGCACTAAGTGAGGTATTTCTGTATATGGTAACATCGAGCTTCACAAAGACATGTTAAGATCAAACATATAATGAGTGCATCTAAATATGAAGTACAAATAGGAAAGAGTACCAGCATTTATATTTCAACATCTTCCATAGTAGTCATGATGAATCAAAAAATATATATATCTAAGCTG
Source organism: Androctonus mauritanicus (assembly GCA_011317285.2). Taxonomy (NCBI): domain Eukaryota; kingdom Metazoa; phylum Arthropoda; class Arachnida; order Scorpiones; family Buthidae; genus Androctonus; species Androctonus mauritanicus. Next base: position 9,589 of record WUQG02027000.1, on the reverse strand, counting down.
AGCTGCCTTAGATCATTTTTATTGAATGACTTTGTTGTAATTAAAAATAAATGAAATTTCAATTCATGAATAATAAAAAGTGATTACTAATATTTCACTATAAATAAGTAAATTCTCATATATTGAGTTTGCAAATATTGAGGATTTATTATAATTTAAAATAATATTAGTACCTAAATTATTTAGTGTGATTATTAATTCGAAGTTGGTATTAATGGTAACAGACATAATTTTTGATTTTATTAAAATTTCTATTTATTTCAAGAATTTAATTTGATAGAATTAGATTCATTTGGATTATAAAAATATCCTTAAATTATAGTTTATTATGTTTCATAATTTGTTCTCTAAAGTACTACTATTTACTTTGCAATATTGGATATTTTGATTAAAGGTAATTTCCAACTTTCCAAATTAATTTATTTGTAGTATCATTTGTAAAGCAAAAACTTGTAAAGCAGAAAATTATTTCCTATAGATGTAATGATTAAATTATGGGTTAATGAATTTTACAATAGTAATATTAAATAAAGATCAATAGAACAATAATTAATGATAAACAAATGATTTATTTATCTAAAGAAAATGAAAATATAACTTTTAAAATCAAGCAAATTATAATAATAAAGTAATTATTTTATATCATAAAAATATTAATAAACTTTTATTCATCATCATCATCATCAGCAGATGATTAGCTGAGCTTTTATTTAGCTGCCTTAAGTACAATCTGAAAATAAAAATTATTTATACTGTATATATAGTTCTGATGAAACTATGGTGATCAGAGATTATGCTATTTCCATATTTAGTCATTCCATCTTCATTTTTCCTATTTCTTAGCAAATGATGAAGTGTTTACTATAAAAAGGTTATGTGATTTGAAATGCCATATTTATGAGTGATTAGCATTTACTTATTTCAATTGATGTTCATATTTTAATTTTGTTGATAATTAATATTTGAAAATAAGAACTCTTAAGACCTGTAACTCATAAAGCAAAAATTACCTGTATTTATTATCATTATTAAATACACATAAATTTATATTATATAATTAATTAAAGGCAAAATTTTGCTCTAATACCCATCATTAAATTTAATAAGAAATTTCTTTTTTATAATTGTCATATTTTTAGCATTTGATTTGTTTATAGATTAATTCCTTATTTGAATAAGTATATAAAATGACTTATGTAGTTAAAGCAAAATTTAATAAATCTAAAAAAGGAGATTCTACAAATTGTAAAAATAAAAAAAATATCTAAAACTAAATCTAATCATTGGTTTCATTTTATGGGTTGAATCTGAAAAGAATAAAATTAATAAAAAATATAGATTTGTAAAATAAAAGTTCAATTGGGATAGTCAGAATAATAAAAAATATAACCGAAAAAAAATATTGCTTTATCAATATACTTAAAATATTACTTTTTTTAAATCCAAGAGAAACTTTGTTGGGTATAAATGAATTTGTCCAGTTTATCTACTAACACTAAATCAAGATAAGAATATTTTATGCAAAGACTATTAAACTAGTTTTACCATGTCTTGATAGCTTTATCTACCAGGTATCTGTCCTACAATTGATAGAAATGTTAATTAGTAGTTAGTGATGACAAACCTCACTAATTACTAATTAGCATTTTTTGTGTCAGGGCATTATAAAACTGGACCTAAATATAAGTAAAATCTAAATTGTGAAACAATAAAATAGATAATTTTTTTATATTATTTATGAGGAGAGTTCGGGAGACCTAACTATATAGGAGAGTTGAACCACTTCAAAGATCTCATTTAATTTTTGCAGTAATTGGGTGGTTGAAAAGCTATAATATTCTGATTAGTATCTACTACCATCGTCATTTGACAAAATGACCATCAGTAGAACGCTTTCGTTTTGAGCAAAGAAAATGTGTTTTTCAGTGTCAGAAGTAAAAAGAAGTTTTTTTGTTTATTACATCATCATTCTTTTATATACCAAAATTTGTACAAATGTTTTATGGAAATTGAATCGTTGATTATCATAGTTTTATGCAGTCAAATTGTTTTTATCGTCTTAGTTTCATTTTTTTTGAAAAACTGTATCATAATCTGTTAGGCAGTGGTGGGAGAGTTAAGCCAATTCAGATGGGGAGAAATGATCAGTTGATCGACTCTCCTCACTGTTGCTCAGGAGGAGCCCAATATTTTTATTATTAACTATTTTATTTTAATTTATAGGATGAGATGTGATAACTTTTTGTCCTGAATATACAGACAAGTAGGCAGAGCTATGAATTCATTTCACATTTTATTATTATTTTTGATTTTGCAGGATTTTCTTTCTATCTGTAGTTTCAATCATCATCATCATCATCATCAAACCCTTTTCTTTTTAATAAACGATTCGGGATGGGCTATTGGGGATTTGGCGAGGAATAAGAGAGAGTGGAAGAGTCGTCTATAGTCTTCCACTCTCTCTTATTCCTCGCCAAATCCTCACTAATTTTCAACTCTTAAATCAGTCCTAACTGTTAATTCCCAACACTTCTTTGGCCTGTCTCTACCTCCATTTTTTCCCAAGTTAATATTTAAGTTCTTATTACTTATTAAATGACTGATCTCAAAAATAATTGATCTCATTCATGTTTATTGAATGTTCCATTTTTTGCTAATTTTTTTAAAAAACCTCAAGTAAAATATGGCCTGTAACTATTCTCGTGTGTAAATGTTGTGATTTCTTGATATAAGGTAAAGAAAATTTGTATTTTTTATTTTTTCATTTGTTCCCTAGTTACTAGGACATGGTCAAATCTTCTATCTCTTGGGGAGAAAAGATCCAAATCTCATATTTTAAAAATTTTACTTTTGTGCTTACATTTTTAAGGAATTGAAATGATAAACACTCAAAGTGTATTCAAATAACAAGGCTATATTATGACATAAATATAAAATCATTGCATCTCATACATTAGATTTTATGGGCTTTCAAGTAGAACAGGGTTCAACTGTCCCGAACTCCCGCTATATATAGCCAACATTATGACGCCACTTTCCATTCTGGAACAATACTAAGTGGCGGGGTGAAACAAGCTCTTCCACAAACTGCCCACCCCTGCGGAGGGATCAGCCGGATTATGGAGGACGGCTGGACCAGGAACACATGATAATTATTTTCAAGGGGCGAGATCCGAGACTCGAACCCGGGTCCTCCAGAGTGGAAAGGCGAAGCGTTTCCACGCGGCCAATCCGGCCGACCCTTCGTATATAAAGAATAACATAATTTAATTGTCATATTTTTAGGGATTATTGCCTAAAAACTAAGATATTGGAAATAATAAGTAGTAGAAGAATTTCCTAGAAATAATAGTATTACTTTTTCTATATAAATTTAATTTCTCTCTAAATTATATTTATAATTTCCAAGTGTTTTAAAATGGTAGCGTGTAATCTTTATACTTGAAGTTTCCCAGATCCACTCTTCATAATTTTTATAAAATCAGACAATAACTTTGATGTGATTAGCATCTTCGAAACTGACCTATCATTAATAAACATTTATATACCGCACAGGTTACATATTTACTTAATTCAAAACCTATAAAATGGTATTTTGCATGTGTTTTCGGACTACCGGCCATTCGTTAATCCGGTCTGAAATCTGGTCCCATAGCAGCCGATTAATCGGAAGTCTATTGTATTTCATTTGTCATTACAAAAATGGAATGAATAAAAAGATTTTAAACAATATTTACATAAAGTAACAAATTAACAGTGAATAGCAGCAACTGTCAAGTTTCAATTTAATCGCTCTTATTTTTTTTTAAATCGCGAATTTTTAAAATTATATTTAATGAAATTTTCTGAGGAATAGTAACATAATCTTATAATTTCAATTATTTAAGTATTTTAAAATTTGTCTCAGTTTTAGATTTCTATAAGCTGAAACATAAATTCACACCATCAAAACTCAAATAATTTTGTATATATAATGTAAGATTTGAGCTTGGCTGGTTATTCTTAACGAAATTATAATTAAAATTGAGGGGTGAGAACATGTCCACCGTCTGACTCTGCACGGAGTAAGAGGCTCTAAAGGGGTTGAAATGTTCTTTTTTTTCTGTGCTTGATGTTATTCCTTTGTATGGGGAAGCAACTCTGCCATCCAATGTGTTGAAACGGGCTTCGGCTGAGTCAGTGTTAATTCACTCCTGTGCTAAGAACATCCCACTTTGGGATTAAAATTCTTTAGGTCCAGTGTTTTAATGTGTGAGCGAATGGCAAACTGTATGGATGAGTATTAATGATTAATTATACATACTAACAGTTCTATATATAAAACTATAGTTCATTTTCCGCCAGAAGACGTCTAATTAATAATGCATATTTTTCTATAGCAAGCACGAATTATTTCGAATCGAAGATTTATCTGTTATAGTTGAAATCAGAGTTTTTCATTTGTATTCTGGACGATATATTTGTAATTATAGTATAGAATATTTTATCATAAGGGTATTTTATATATTTATTATGGTGTAATAATTTTTAATATAATTAAACAAATCATACAAACAATATGAAAAATGGGATACATATTTAATACAACATAACGGTTAATACAACATAATATTTAATGCAATGGACGGGCTTGTTTTTCAGCACAAATTCTCTGAAATTGATGTCATTGAAGATATCGCTACTCGCAATTCCTTTTCATTCACTAAACGACACCAATATTTTGTCTTTAGAATAGCTACAGCAGGAAGTTTTTGAGTACATGAATATGTGCATTGTATTTATAACTCTTTTGCCGATTCATTTTTTTCGACACCAATTTAAATTTAATTTTTTGTTTGTCTCAAAAATAATGTTTTTGTTAATCCTTGCGCGTCCCCTTGCAATAGATTAGCGCCCTACAGTTTGGAAAACACTGGGCTGTGAGATCAAATTTAATGATAGGAAACATGCTTACAGAATTTTATGAAAAATCCATGAAAATCTTCCAATTATTTAAAAAATTATTTGATTAAAGCAGTTTGGTTACTATATAAGCCCCCCTTTGTTTTAATTTTTATAAAAATATTTATTAAAAAAATAAAAAATATAAAAATCAATATACATTATATACAGAGATACTATAAATCATATAGAAAGAAAATTTAAATGTCTTGAGTCAGGAAAAGACAATCCAATAACATTAATATTCTAGCAGACAATAATTCTTGAGTTAATTTAAAATTCGTAATTATCTTCTGTCGGTTTATCACAAATAATCATTCAACTATTTAGGGAAATATCAGCACATAGCTCAAGTTTAATACAGATAAGATAATCTAGATAATGAAAGCAATCTGTTAAACTTATATAACAATAAATGCTAAGGCCTGATCAAAAATGATTAGATATATTATAAGTATTAACTTATAATAAGATTATTAATGAAATTATAAATAAAATCTAAAAATGGGTCAGATAATCATTATAGTAAATCTAAATTTAAACATAAGAAGCCAAATTTTAATACAGACACCTTATAAAAAAATAAAACACTCAAAGGTAACCTAATTTAATTTAGAATTGCATTAAGATATCTCATCTTTATAACTCCATACATTTTTTGCTTAACTGTAATATAAAGGATATTAAATTGAGTATTGCTATCATTTTCAAAATCATTTATTTTTTGTTTGATTCTTTAGATGTAATTTAATATTTGATCAAATTTGAAGTATAACTTTTTTTTATCAAAGAGAATTTTGAATCTGACTTTCCAGAGTTGATTTTTGGTAATAGTTCTAATATAGTTCAACATGTAGCTGGTTTTTGTTTTAAATTTTTGACAGTAAATTACGTTATTTTTGGTAAGATAGGTTTTAATTTTTCTATCCATGATCATTGATAAATTATCATAGGATATTCAATAAATATGTAATCAGTGGCGCTCCTAGCATTGGTGTCGCCCGATGATAATTCATAGTGTCACCCCTTTCTCCTCAATATTATATAAAATGTTCGGTCGTTAGAAAGCATAGAAGTTCATTACAAAACAAATAGTCAATAATAAACTATAAATTATAATATTAAGTTAAACAAAATCACTCAAATGTTATTATTGTAATATTAATTTTTCGCATAATACTTTCTTTACGTTGAGCAAAATATGAAATTTATGTAGCACAACTTCAATCTATTGCTACACTCATGTGATCAGCTTTATGTGTACAACCATCCATGTGACTAATTAAGAATATTATCCCCCACAAGTTTCCCAACACACAAGAAATGACCATTTTAAAAAGAGTTTACAGTTATAAAATTGGCAAAAATGAAAAGTTAAACATACGTTTGGAAACATTAGGTGTCACCCGGTGCGGGCCGCACCCCCCCGCACTCCTGTAGGGACGCTACACTGTATGTGATCTGTACCTTCTTTATCACATACAATATAGTTACTATTTATTCCTCTGTTTCATATTTTAAAAAACGCTTTTGTATGCAAATCATCTAGGATACATTTCCAAGCTATTTCAATGGCTGCGTTCAGCAGACTCAACTGTTGGGGAACAGTTGATAGATTTTACGCTGAACGCGTCTTCAAGATACCGCTACTATCGAACCTGTTGAGTAAATGATGTCACGTTTGGTAACGGATTTCATTTACGCTACTATCCAACATGTTGAGTTGTTTCAAGATGACTGTATCCATTGAATCACGAGGTGATGAGAGCTTCTTAGATTGAAAAGTTTCAGAATTCACGATTAGTATTCGTAAATGCACCAATTGCTGATCGTTTGGTCATACCAAAACCCACTGTTCTAAATCTGAACCTGCCTGTGGTTCCTGCAGTAAAAATGGACGCTATTCCAATGATTGTCCTTCTAAAGATGCTGATAACTTAAAATGCATTAACTGTTCTAATCAGTGCCGTAACTAGCCGTTCTTGTGCCCTGTGCAAGAATTTGCATTTAGACCCCTTAATTAATTAGGTTTGGGAAAATAATAAAACAGATACATTACAATATATTTTTAATAAGATTTATTTTAACTGCACTTTTCTGGCTTTCATTTCAACAAATTCATTAATTACATCATCATAATTAATATTTTTAATAATATTGTATTCTATTGAAATAATAGAAGGATTGGATAATCTTTTTTGTCCAATAATTGATTTTAAATAATTTTTTATTAATTTCAACTTGTCAAAACTTCTCATGCACAAAGCGATAAAAACAGGAAGAGTTAGAAATATTTGAAGACCGACATTGATATTTGGGTAAGATTCAATTAAACCAAAATTGTGAAGAGTCTGTAGAATACTAAGCGGAGATGCAAAACAATAAAAATTTAAAAATTCGTTGCATATGAAATTAATTATTAAAATTTTACTATAAAACTCATATGGTACGTTAAAAAGTACTAAATGAAATAATCTGCAAGTACATAAAAACTTAACATTGAAAATCACTTCACTATACAACTATAAAAGTACATTACCTACAGAAATAACAAAAGCCCAACATAACAAAATTGATTATGTTATCCAAGCACGTCGTCATATGTCTGTTAATGAAATCCTCGAAATATTGCAGTCAAATAATCTTATTATTATTATTTTCATTCTTATCTGTTTTCACAAACACATATACGTGAAAACACAAGTATAGTGACTACGTTGCGGTACTCACACTGTAACTTACCCTAAGTTTTTAAGTTAGGAATGTTGAAAATATCAGTCAGTTCTGCCTTCATTCGAATGTTCATATTGATGAGCAGAGATATGTAAGATCTAAATAAGGCAAAATCTATTCGCCAAACCGTGCAGTAGAAAGGCGGAAAATTTAAAAATATAATTTCTTGTGAACAGCATTTTGCCCCTCCTTCCAAGCGGGCCCTGTGCGGTTGCACCTGTTGCACCAGCATAGTTACGGCACTGCCTGTGGATACTAACAAGAAGTGAAGCATTCCAATGCCTACCACGAACTACCTAGATTCCTTATAGATTCAGTTGTCAGGCAGAGGATGGAGTTCAACGAGCCAGGCTCTCTGAAAAAATTCTTGGAATTATAAGATCCGGAAATTGAACCAAATCTTCCAGGATAGAAGCGTATCACGCTTTCACCCTGGAAGATTTGGTACCACGACCATTCAGCCGACTAACTGTTAAGTTTTCAACTTCGTCAGCTATTAAGTGGTCGAATATTCTAAAATCCACAACGGAAGTGGAGCCAACCTGTTCATCCATGGTGAAATTGATGAGAGGATGATGAATCAGGTGAGGATGATCCAGTATGTGATGGGAATCGATAGACCAAACTCAGAACTCGATTGTTTTATGCTCTTTTCCAACTGAAGATTATTACGGATGAGGCTATTCCAACGCTTACCACAGACCGTCCACATTCGTGATGGAATCATCTTTAGATGAAAAATGGAGCTCAATGATTTTGGCTCAAACCCTTTTATTTGATGATTAATTCCACTACATATAGGCGGTCCAATATGGCACTTGAATAGCCCTGCTGTTTAATATTTAATAAATATAGAAAACGGCATAAAACTTAGAAGTGATTGGAAAGTAATGTAAAACGCAATAATCGGACTATATTGGCTGCATGGAAACGCTTTACTTTCTCCTTCAAAGAAGCTGGGTTCAATTCTTAGGTCCATTCCTTGGAAATATTATTCATGAAATCCGCACCGGTCTATTGATATTCGTCCTCTAAAATCTGATTGACTCTTCTGCAAAGGTGGGAAGCCTGTGGAAGGGCTTCCCATTCCAGCAAAAGAGTCAGTTGACAATGAAAAGAACTTCCGCTGTTAAACTCCCTGAAATCACGAAAAATATGACGTTGAGGTGCGTTCATACATCTATACAGGCGTTGTGAATAATTTTTATTTTGCGTATCTCATTTTATGCTTCATTACAGATTTTGAAATCTACAAAATGGTAAATTTTCCTAAATTATAATTTTGTTATATTTTTCATCGAAATTACAAGTATTCTTCCAGATACTTGTAATGATTTTAGATATCTTATATACCATTGACGTTTACTGACGTCTATGGTTTAAAGGGGAGTATATCAAAGGATATGAATGAATATTTAGACCTTAATTATTCTCAAAAAATTCCACTTTCACCCAATGGCCAGAGACGATAGAGCTCTCTTAGAAAAATTACGTAGTCAAAATAGGAAGGTCTTAAACTTTTTCAAAGGATTGTGTCTGTTGATCTAGATATTCAAATGTAGTGACGTATAAAAAATAAACAGTCATATAGGCTAAAAAGCTCATATCCGTCTACATAAGATTGGATACAGATTAGACAGAAATGGAATTTTAGTCCAAATATAGTGCTTATTTAGCAGATAAAGTAACAGACTGTGTGTATTGAAAAGCTATTTTAATAAAAATTGTCAGTAATTTAAAAACAAATACTATTGTTTTTTAATAGTATTGAAATGGGATCTATTTTTTCCAATATAATTAAAAGACGTCTGGATGGCTGAGTGGTAACACTCAGCCATCCAGGAGGACTGGGGTTTGCTTCCCGGGTCTGGTAACACCTGAAAAGTTTTGTCGGGGTGCTGGGCTCAGTCCGGCG
>WUQG02026989.1:0-11179 GCA_011317285.2 Androctonus mauritanicus | reverse complement strand
TTAATTAATTAATTAAATTAATTAAACTGCGCAGGCCGGCGAGCCGATTAAATCGGCTTCGGCAGCTCTACGGTTAAGCACAATTTACAAATGAAAGTTATTTGCATGATGTGACAATAAAACCATGGCTACCAGATGATATGTACTTCTCTTTTTATCCACCATTTTGATTTTTCCCATTTTACAATATGTAACAGAATATCTACTAAGAATGCAATTGCATTATATTGTTTAGGTATGAGTGTGGTTTGAAATGCCACATTTATGAATGTTTAGTAATTATTTATTGCAATTAATGTTCATATTTTCAATTTAATTAATATTTCATATATGGAAAAACTTGTAAACAGAGGGAACTCATAAAATGAGATCTATCTATAAATCAAATTCTTTCAATAAAATATAACCTACCTCACTCCTTCAGATTTTATTGGTCTACCATCATTTCCTAAAGTTTCATGCCTCATTTTGTTTTTATTAGCCAATGGACATCCAGATGCACTGAAAATATAATAAATTATTATTATTTACTTAAAATTTTATTAAATTTTTCATATATTTTAAAAACAATATATTTAATAAAATAAACTTATCTAAATTAAAAACATGCTAACTTTTTTATTAAGACTTGAAATAATGCTTAATAAAATGTAAAAACTATTTTGGTTAAAGTAAAAATCAAATTTTGATCTATTTAAAAGAATAAGAAATAATTCTCACAGAGATTTAAATTTTCTATAGAATATCAAATTTTACTGTTTCTATTTAAAAAGTTACAGTGAAGCTTAACTTACTAAACAATACAAATGCCACAATCTTTTTCTATATTAAATTACAGGCAATATTTAATTTTTTAAATATTGTCTGTAATTTATATATATATACACATCTATTTATCTATTTATTTATTTATTTATATTCATTGTGGTGTATACACACACACAATAAATACTTAACTCTGACTTTTGAGAATAAAGCATGTTTGAAAAAGCTCATAAATCAAATTCTTGTAAATTGCAGATTAAATTATCATGCATTTAAACAGAAGAAATTATATTGCATTCTTACACTTAAAAATATTGCTCATTTTTTACTGAAATATCCAGAAATATCATTTAGTTATATAAATGATGACAAAATTATTTCAATAATTAGCATAGATTTTCACACAGTCTAAAAAAAGCAGTTTTCTTAAAGAAAGCCCATAATAATAGATTGGCAAATGGTATAGAAATGATGCATTGATTTCCATTTTACTAGATTCCAAAATAAACTATCAATTACCACTTGAAGAACCTGGATTCAATACACAGTCCCATACTTTTAAGTGTTTAAAAATCTAGACCTAGCACATCAATCTTCATCCTTCAAGACCTATCAATCATTACAATGTTGATAGATCCTGGAATGGCCCATTTAATATCTTCTAATTAGAAAGAAGAATGAAAAATATCCTTGATTAAAAATCAATATTTATTGTTGTCTAGAAAATGCAATAAAATATTCTTGGCATGAAAAACAAGTTATCATAATTCATACAAACTTTATTAAAAGACAATAATATAACTGCTCTTGCATTTTTTGTTTGTTTAGCTTCCAATTCTCCTGGAGACTAATTAGTGGACATATCAACATTCATCATGAGCCATCCACAATCTATGGTGAGAAGGCCCATTTAGTTAAAGGATATAATTAATAAATGAGACTAACTCCTAAGAAAAATTAAGATATATGAGGGGAGGCCAAAAAGTTCTTATCCTCATCATGGCATAAATGTGCTATGGATCTGAAATTGGTATTCCAACTCTTCTTTCTCTTTATATCCACCTCCTAAGGCCATACACTTTCTCATACTTGTGGAACAGTTGTTGAAGCTCATTTTTGTAGAAGTTAGCAGATTTGAAGACAAATCAATCCTCCATAGCAATAATGATCTCATCACTGAAGAAATTTTTTCCTTGTAAATGTTTTCTCATATTCTGAAATAGGAAGAAATCTGAAGGTACTAGGCTTGGAGAACATGAGGGATGAGGTAAGATTTCAAAACCATATTTGCAGAGAAATGTGACTGTTTCTGCAGCGTGGTATGAAGGGGTATTGTCAGCTAGCAGAAACACACTTTTTGACAGCAAATCACATCTTTTTTCTTTGATACTTTTGTAGCAAATTCTTGTAGTATGCCTATTATTGTTAATCTTTTTTGCAATTTAATCTGTCAATATGACATCTTTGCTGTTTCAAAACACAAACAACATGACCTTGCTAGATGATCTTTTCTTGGGTCATCCTGTAGGCTTGTTTGATCATATTTGATTTCCCATTCCATCACTTCATAGTCTCATATGATGGACATTCTAGACTTTTATACAACTGATATCTCTTTATGGATTGATTGTGAATTTTTTCTTTGAAGATGAAGGAACTATATCATGGTTTATATTCAATTTTATCCATCACAAACCTTTTACTATCATGCCTCTAACTCCAATTAAACAGGTTCTGTCAAAGAAAAAAAAGGCATGCTTATTAGTAAGGCAGTACGCTATTGTTTACAATTACATCTATGGGACACATACAACATGGTGAGGGTAAAATTTTTTGGTCTCCCCTCATATGATATGGATTTAAATTCAGATATTCTAAATAGTAAAGCTGTATATACATCATATATTGTTGTTTCAATTTTACTATAATAAATACATAATTATTTATGTAAATTCAACTAGTGTAATATTTTAATTTCAATGTTTAATCTTAATATTTTAACTAAGTAAAATTTCCAAATACAAGTATTCTTTAAATTATAAATTTTTGCACATATGAATATGTCATTCTATTTTAGAAAAATTCAAAAATTGTAAAAGAATTTTAAACATACAATAGTAATATGGTCTAGGTAATAAACGTATTATAAAACTAAAGTATGTAGTTTTATTGCATTATTCCAAAATATTTCAACATGACAGTTTCTATCAAAAAACCTCATATTCTAACATTTACATTCAAATCTCTGAAATAAATTTCTAACTGATTTCATGATGTATTTCTTAAGATGCAAAATTGATAAATACATGCACTTTAGTTAGAAACAGAATTCATATATAAGTTTTGTTTATAACTCAGATACTGCTGTCATTTAGCTCCTTAAAAGTATTGAAATTACTTTACATACAATATGTTTTGTAATATATTTCACAAGTGAACTAATTAGAAATTTCTTATTTCACAGATTTGAACAAAAACTTTCAATTATAAAACGAGAAATTTTTGGTGTAACTGCCACCATATTAAAATAATGCCTCAATATGGAAATTAACTGCATAATTTTACATAATATTGATTAACAGAGATTCTGCTATCATACTGTTTAAAATTATTGAAAAGTTTTTGAAATTTCATGTTCTAAGTATGAATGTTCATAACTTGAGGAGCAATATAAACATTCAGTACATAGAATAAACAATGCTAACAGGAGAAAATTTTTTTTATTTCTTCAGAAATGTTTTCAACATATCTTTAGATCTATCTTCAACTGTATTGATACAACTGAAGAGATATCTCAAGAATAGATCAAAAATATGCCTAAAGAAATAATAAATTTTCTCCCAATGAATGTTGTTGTCATATATTTCTACTTGACCAATATTATTTATGTTATAAAAAAGCAGTTTTCAAGCTTTTTTATTCATAGACTGGCAAAACACAAAAATTTTAATAGATCAGAAAAGTGGAAAATATAAAACATTTTGCATGTTACATCAAATTTTGCATGTACACTAACTCAAGTTTCTTATACATAAGAAACTTATACAGTCAAATATTTTGCTATTATACTTGTATTATAATATGTTTGTACTATAATCACTATATGCACTATGCACTATAATCTATAGTGCATTGAATTCACTATAATCTTATCTGTCTTAACTGAACAACACCTATATAGTAATTAATTAAGATCAACAGATTCTCTCTATTCATCATAATTTTAACATTACCTAGTCAGATAGATCTTACATATAAAAAATAAACTGAATGCTATACAAATTATGGAAATTGAAATATTAGCTATAATTCAGAAACCATTTGATTACTTCTATTACTTTTTTATTTCTTTGAATTAGCAACCAAATAGCTATTTTTAAAGTGTAATAAATATCATAATTTGTTTGTACTGAGTATATATATCTTAAATAAGTTTCTGATTACATTTTTTTTTTTTTTTTTTTAAGATGAAAACAATTTCTCCTGAGAAAGATTTTCCAACAACAATATTACACATCAGTATAAAAACTATTTTTAATTCAAATAAACCTAAATACTGAGGGAACATTAACCTAAAACATATATATGTAAAATGTGGTCAAAATCAGTTGAATAATGAAATCTGTAATCTGCAGAAAAGGGAAACCCTCATATTCAGCATTCTTTTATTTTGACCTGAATGGAATAAAAATTTTCAGTATGATTTTAAATGAACTAAGATAATCTATATGCTATCTTATGTAAATGTTTAAATAATGCAGCCTATGGAAATATTTATAGAGACCTGTTTATTTTATCTTGACTATACCAAAATTTTTGGGAGATCTAAAAAAGCATTTATATTCCAAATTTAACATGATGGAAATTAAATCAATGTACTTATAATGTGCTGCTATCTAGGTAAAAATGCAATTTGTATGAATGCCAGTTTTTTTAGTCTGGCATGGTCTATATTGGTCATAGCATTTTTTTTAACCTTTTGTACATAAGTCTTATTAAATGCTTTTGTTCACTGACTCTTAATCATTCTAATCAGCAATGAAAACTGATTATAGGACTGGTGACATAAAACACATATAGGAAAAAAACCCAGAAAAAGAGTGATTAAAATGCACTTTGTTTTTAAAAACACACATGTACATCCTAAACAGCTGGGTGTGTGAAAATTTTCACCTTATCAGTTTGTGATTTAATCTTTTGCAGATTTTTCCTTAGTATCTACAAGGACTGAAGAAATTAGTTTTAATCTAGTGGATATACAAATCTATTTAGCACAACGTATAAACTTCAATCTACTGAGAAACTGCGAGGTGAGAGAAAGCACACAAGTTGGAAGTTTGACATAGATTTTCAACTAACTATTAAAAAAGCTAGATAGATACTAATAGTAAGCAAATTAAAATATGCCAATTCTCTCTCTGAAGCCACAGAAGAATCTACCAATCTAGCCAATTCTACTCTGAAGCCAGAAGACTCTCATGTTAAGAAATATAATAAAAATGTAAAGATCTATAAAGAAATTACAGCATTTAGAACACTTTTTAGAGACTGCATATATATTATATAAAAGAATATAAGATAATGGAATATTGAAATACAGGCAGTTCTTGACTTAGATCATTTTAAATTTACAACAGATTGCAATGACCAATTATAGAATCAATAAATTCTATAATTGGTCATTGCAATCTCACGATTCGAGTCTCTGATCCGATGCTTTGATATATAGAAAGCATCCTTTTTGGTACATAGTTCACTCTAAAACTTTTAAAATGAAACCTAATATGGAAATTGGATCATTATAAAAAATAAGTAATATATGGAAAGAATCTTATCTAACACTTTAAAAGAGAACAAGATAACATCCCAAATCATAAAGCATAAAGAGACAATGCACCATTCATAATTAAAGATGAAATCTTAAATGTTATTAACCAAATAAAACTATCCAAAGCATCTGGAATTGATGAATTCCCCACTGAACTATGGAAGAATAGAAGATCAGAAAAAATAAATTTCTTACTAGATCTCTTTCTTTTTATACTACACATTAGCAAAATACCTAAGGATTGGAAGACAGAATCATAATCCCAATTTATAAAAAAAGTGTGAAAATTATAGATTTATAGTCTTGCTAAGTCACAGCTATAAAATTTTTATATGTATTATACAAAATAGAATCCGAACTTTATTTAACAAATGAAATCATCAGAGTAAGTAGGATTCAGAACTGAAAGATCAACAATAGACCATATCTTCACTATAAATTGCTTAGCTAGAAAATATTGGGAATACAATATTACAATTTATTGCTGTTTTATAGATTTTAAACAATCATTTGCTTCTATTGAATAAATTTATAGTTATACTAAACTCTTCAAAACTGAATTCAGAATTTTTAAACTTTTATTATTAATTATTATAAAAGTACTAAAACAATAATCAAAACTAATAACAAAAAGAGATGAATTCAGAATTGAAAGAGAAGTTATGCATGGCTGTCCATTGTCACTATATTTATTCATCTATCTGAGAGAGATATGCAAAGCAATTTCAAATGAACTAGAATTACAAATAAATGGCACAAATATCAACTATATGAGATGATATCATCTTAATTATAGAATCAATATCAATTATAAAAATCTTTATAATTATCTTAAGATAACAGCTGTTAAAATAATATCTTATGAATATTTTTAAGATCTATTATAGAGATTATCATCTTTATAACATATACATAACATAACATATTATAAAGATTATCATCTTTATAATATAATAATTCTTTATTAACTCTAAATAAAGCACATAAGGAATATGGAATAACAACCATAATAAAACTAATATAACGAAAACAGGAAGAGAAGAAGAACACTCCTCAATAAAGATTGATAATTGCATCCTTGAGTAAGTAAAAAATTATACATATTTTGAGAGCTTAATCATAAATGATCTTAGTAATATTGAAACAATTAAATATAGATTCAACATTGGTTAGTCAAACATAAACAAATTAAATAAAATATGGAAAAATAATAACATATCTAAAAGTCTCAAATTAAAACTTTACAAAACAATTTTCATTCCTAGAACATTTGTAGCCAAACATAGATCCCAAATCAAACTAAAATCAAAAAATCAGAGAATTTGAAATGAATGCCTATGAAAAATTAATAAAAACATACTGAGCTAAGAATCTATTAAAGAATTCTAGAATTTAGGATGTTAATGACGATTGTGTATCAGTATGTTCTAGTCCCAATATTAGTGTATGGAAGTAAGAATTGGATATAGTGTGCAAAATATAATGAGTATTTTGAATGCAGTGGATATGAAACATATGAGAAGTGTGGTTAAAGTAATAAAGTATGAATGTATCTAAATGATAAAATATGAAAAAAGTGCTGAGTACAGTTAATGCATACATGAATCAATTCTGAGATGATTTAGTCTTATGGAGTGAATGAGCAAAGCATGTTTGATGAAGCAATTATACGCTAACATGTATATAAAAGTATAAAAGAGAGAAAATTAGAAAAGTAGAAAGAATAAAGAAATAGACGAATATTTAAGAATATATTGTTTGAGAATACAGTATGAATAAAAGCTGTGCTACATGAAGAGGATAACTATGGAGGAAGTTGATATATTGTGCAGTAAGACATATAATATTGTTTAATTATTAAAAAAATGAAAGCTTTAATAAATTACACCAAATTGACAACTAGGTCCCAAAAAGGATAAAACAAAATCTGAACTAGCTTACAGGATGTAAGCTAGTTCAGATTTTGTTTTAGTAAATTACTGAATTATAATATATTTTTATGTAATATTAGGATCAGCATTCATATAATTCATAACTATTAATAAAAGTTTCTTACTTAAAACTTCTATAATTCTAAGTTATTACTTGAATTTTTATAAATTAATAATTCTGAAATATATTTACTTTATAATTTTAATTAATCTCTGAATCTTCAATGGAGGCTTAAATATGAAGTTTAAGAATCAAATTTATTTTTATTTTAGTATTATGAGTTACCTTATATGCCAAGTAATAAATATTTCATTTGCAGTTACAATGAAATGTTAAGCTAATTGGCACATTTTATTAATTTTTATAATTATATTATAAATAATACTTAAATAATTTCTTATTTCAAATTTTATATCAATTCATATTTACAAGTAACTAAAAAAATTATCATTTTGTCAATTTGGTTTAAGCAGCTTGTAGGGACTCTACATATATTAAAGGCTCTTTAAAAATATGTTGAAAAAGACAAAGAAAATTCTTTCACATAAAACAAAATCTAAATCAGCTTATAAGACCTTAGAATAAAATTAAATGAGCTGGTTTAGATTTTGTTTTATCTTAATTTGAGACCTAGTTTTCAATTTGGTTTATTCTTTCACATTATAAGCACACAGTAATTGAGGGCAGTTTTCATATCTACGATTCTTGAAAAAATAAATTTCTAATTTGAATACAATAATATTTTGCTGATCTAAATATTGAATATAATAAATTTTCAACAGTAAAAACACTAAACAAAAAACTTGTGATGACTAATAAATAGCACAGATCATCATATCTAATATAGATGATTACTGATTTTATAATTTTATGGAATAATAGACTTAAATTTATGTATATATTCTATTAAATAATAATAAATTTGTCATTATAATTTTGTTAAATAATGCAGAATTAAATCAAATTACTGTATGATGTGGAGAAAACAGTACATGTATCATTTTTTGTTTGCATCTGTTAGTTTGAACACTTGTGTTCTTGGCATATTAAATCTTGTATTCTATATTTATTTATATTCTGTTCTATAATAATTGTTGTATTGAAGTAAAGATAATTTTTCTCAACACAAGATAAAGATAATATCAAATATCGTATATGCAATAACATTATTCAATAATGATGAATTTTTTTCTTAATTTTCTGATTTCATTGAATAACTGTTGTATATATAGCAATTTCATTTTCACACTAAAGGTATTATTATAGGAAAATACATAAGAATTAATGATTTATTTTAATATGCTTTGAAAATTATAATTAATTATGTAAAATTATAATTAAAGCAGATTTTCTTTTTTCCTTTCAATAAAATCAGCATGTCATTTTTTTCCATATTGAATTGATTTATAATTTTAAAATAAAATTTTGTGTGTTATTTTTATAAAAATTAATCAAAATATAAAATTGTATTTATAGCTTAATTCATACTTCATACCAGTTAGAGTCAATATACTGTATATATGTTTAATTATAAATAAAATTCTAAATGTTTTCATATATTGAAAGTAATATTCATTTATTATATTAATTTTTAATATCTAAGTAGATACACTAAATAGGCTTTATAATATTTTAAATTTTGATTAAATAATAATAAAATTTATAATATTTCTTGATAGATTAGCATTCCTAATTGTTTGGCATAACATCAGTCCAAAGAACGCCAAATTATTGGAATTTTACTGAACTTAAAAACCTGACTAATATACAAGCTGAGTTATGTACAGTCTGACTCCATTTAGAAAGACACTGGCTAGGTCAGTTCATTCAGTATACAGTTCATGTGAAAAAGGATCCCAAAACATTTGGTTCGGGTAGGAGAAAAAAATGATTTGTAAAAATATGTTGAGCTGATTTTTAAATTGGGAAAAAACAGGTGATTACCAGGACAATATGAATGGCCATAATTTCAGGAAATGGATACGAGAAAAATTGCTTCTTTATATTCCATCAAATTCATTAATCATCATGGACAATGCAACTTATTATGTTCAAATGTTACAAATTTCAATTACAACTAAGAAAAACTATATTATAAGATTGGCTAAGAAATCAACAAATTGTATTTCCTAACAATGCATTAAAAGTAGAATTAATTCTTTTAGTTAAACAGATCAGAAAAAAATTTGCTATTGACAATTTAATTGTAAAAAAATGGATATAGTGTGATTCGATTTCCTCCATATCATCCTAACCTTAATCCAATTGAATATATTTGAAAACAAGTGAAAGATTATGTCAGAAAATAAAATATGTCAATTTTAAATGATAATGAACTAATAAATTTAATCAACAATGTATTTGATGAAATTAATCAAGAAAGATTGTTGAGTGTTCGTGCTTAAGTCATAGAAACAGTTATTATTTTGTTTTAAAGTTTTTTTTAATAATGGTCTCATTTTTCATTAAAATGATAGCATTATTAAATTACATAATAATTTAATAATGTTATCATTTACAGTATTAAATTAAATAATTATTAAATTCATAAATATCTATTGATTTTACATATAATCCATATGAAAATGTTTTATTTAAATAAATTCATGATTATCTCTTACTACTATTGCACTATTTTTCTGACTTTTCATTCATATGCTATTTTTTTTAACCAAAATTCAGAAATTTTGTCAGTGTTTCATGTTGTATCAATTGACAAAGTAAAATTCTGAAAATGATCAAAAATAATCTTGCTGTTTGTTGAATTTCATATTTAAAAGGCAATATAACAGTAAGACTAAAAAAGTATATCATCAAGATATAATTAAATTTTTTATTTAAAAACTTTATATAAAAAATTTAATTATATTTTGTTTATTAAATGTTCAAAAAAAAATTATTAAACAGTTCAATATTTACTTGTATTAGATAAAAATTTTTGAAATTTTGAATTCCCATCATTTTTAAATGGATTAAGCCATATAGTTAATTGTATTTCAATGTCAGGTTTAATAGCATATCTCTTATTGAATTTCAATAAAAATCAGTCAAATAATTCAAAAGTTATTAGGAGAAATCTCTAAAATTTAAATTCCAGCATGTTTATAGAACTGAAGATATATGATTCATTGTGTCATCAAGATCATATTCACTGATTTGATGTTCTTGCTAAATTTCATAAAAATCCATTAAATAGTTCAATATATATAAATTTGGATCAATTTATTAAAAATGGGTTTTGGGAATCTATTGAACAATTTTGTATTCTTATGATTCTCTTCTCTATTTTACCACATGAAATGATGCAGATAGTGTCCTTCACAATAAAGGCTTAATGTAATAAATTCTAAAATATAATCTTTACTTGATGATTATCTACATATAAATTCTTGTAATATCTATCTAAACATAATTCTCAAAAACTTAAACAATATAATTGTTTAATTTTCTTAAATATAAAAATTTGTTCATATTCAGGAAAAATTTCTATTAGAGAAGTAAGATTGCTGATATAATATATCAATAATCTTGATTATTGAGTGCAAGAATTTGCTCAAAGGAGAAATGTTGTAACAGCTGAATGTAAGAAGGAATAGTCACAAACAACCGATTATCATAAAATGTACAGGATGTTCCTAAAAAATTTGGCCAAAT
>WUQG02026988.1:0-30745 GCA_011317285.2 Androctonus mauritanicus | reverse complement strand
AAGCAGTTGCTGTAAACTTATGGTAATTCACGATTTACGATTATCGAAGCGAATTGTAAGAAACGTGTATAAAGAAAATTCAACAAAATTTCGAAATGCCACGCCATATACCATTATCCACCAAACAGTTAATAATTCAAAATAGGCAAACAGGAATGATAGCCAGCTATCGAAAATATTGCAATTTAGCGAAAGAACGATCTATAGAATATACAAACAACATACAGAGACAGGAACATCATCCTCTATGAAGTCTACTGGCCGTTCTCGATTAACATTTCAAGAGGAAGAAGTATTAATAAGTATGAGTGAGGAAGAACCTTTCAAACGGGAGACAGTGCTTAGAGAAGAGTTGGGATTAGCTGTAAGCGTTGATACTGTGAAAAGCGTTGATACTGCGATAAGTAACCAGTTGAAAAACTGCAACAAAATATCACAAAAAAGTTATAATGTCGTTTTTAGGAAGTATAGTTAAACAGGAAATCAAATTTTAAAATTTAACCCTTTCATTAGTTGCGCGATCGGAGAATGCTCTTAAGTTGGCCAGTGAATTTACAATATTTCGGCAAAAAAAGGGAATTTGCAAAAAATAAAAAAAACGTGGTGATTATGAAAAAATATCATGAACTAATAAATCATAGTAAAGTTTGCCAGTAAGAGCAGGTAACTAGACGGCTTCCCTAATGCATCTGCCATTTCAGGCGTTCCTTCTGAACATTGAAAGGGGTGCTATGTGTGCGCCATTGGCAGAATTCGGTTTCTTTTTTAGTAGTCACATGCCACACTAAAAAAGAAACTGTTACATGTCTCCTAACCTCCCATTTATGTTTTCCCATAAAAGTAAATTATTTCTTAATCAAGATTTTAAAACATATGATAAAAAATTTAAAAAATCGCTAATACAAATGGAAGTGGGAATATAGGGGCGAAACTCTACTTTAAAAATGAAAAAAGGATATGGCATGAAAAGGATTAGTATATACATTCAAAATTAGTGAATGCCAAACTTTCGGCAGTCGATTTTACAAATGTAAGTAGTCACTGGTGAACTTAATGCAAAAGGAATGGCTTTTGTAACTCGTGGTCTTCCTAAAGTGAAATTTTTTTAAGGGGAGAATCGGATCCAGAAAAAAAATTATATAGTTTTATACAAGCGAGTAGCTATATTTCATTTTTGATTACAAGTAATTTTTTTTGTTTGACTATTAAATATATCAGCAGAGTAAATAATAAATCTCTGATTAGTCGCGTCAATGAAATGGTGACGTCTCTTCCCACTCACTCTAAACCTATCTCCCACATTAACCGAGGCAATGGTCGAGTTCATTTCGTTTCGCAGCGTCTTCGGACATCAGTGTCTGACGTAATACTCGAGGTGAGTCAGCCACTTCCTCCCCTGGACAGAACTTGACAATATTTTTGCACGGAATTGTACACAAAATTTATTTTTCCATCTGTCTATGCTGTACGATTAGTACGGCAAAACAGATTAGTAAAATCTATGTTTGAGAATTATATTCCAGTCTGCAACAAAACGTTGCACAGGATCATATATTTAATTCATTTGATTTAATAGTTAGTTTTATGTGCAAATATGGCTATGAAACTTTGCCCCATCTCGTCTTCTCCCGCCGATATCTTAAGACTTCCTGTTTCTAAATATGAAAAAATATTTACGGTGAAGAAGTTTCTTCGATGATGGGGAGAACGTTATTACTGTGAAGAACTGGCTTATCTCCAAATCTGAAAACTGCGAAGATGGGACAATGGCGGAACTACAATGCAACGACTCCGCAACGCGGGGGCTCAAATCCTTTTTTGTACTTTTTTACCCTTTTTTTAAATTAACAGCATAATACAATTAAAAATTAAATATGCCATGAAAAGAGTGAAACATTCATTGAATCAGAGCTGTGTGGCGGTAGGAGCAGTTGCCAAAAACATTGAAATAAAAGATGTGATTGGAGATTTCCAAATTTAAAATCCAGGAGGAAAAATTTTAAATATATTTTCTTTTCATAATTTTCAATTGTATTTTAAATGATGCAATTTTATTCTTTTTTGTTATTTTCTAATAAAAATATCTAGATAAAATTTTTTTAATAGGCGCCCGAATAATAATTTGCGGGGAGGCCAAAAATTTTAAGTTCCTCCATTGGGATTCCACAATGCGAAAAGTGTGTAGCCCTCAGAGAAAGAAGAATTGGAGGATCAAATTTCAGATCCTTAGCCAAGGTCCCCTAACATGTGCGTTATGATGATAGTTATGTTAACTTTTTGGCTTCCCGTCGTTTATGCCCAACCGGTTCGTTCATTCGAGAGATTAAACACGTTTTTTTAGAATAGTCTAAATCGTCGTTCAACCATAATATGCATATAGGAATATGATCAGAAGAAAATCTATTTCCTCATAAAATCGATATATATACAGTAATAAAATCTCATTAGAAGCAAAATATCAAAGCGCTTTTAGTTTTTTTTTTTTTTTTTGCATATTTTATGCCCCTTTCCAATCAGGAAGATTACTAAGGGGCGGGGTCAGTTCCAACCACGGGCTGTACCCACACCCGTGGAAGGGGGCCGGATGGTGAAGGACGGGGATCGCCGGGCCGGGACCAGCACCCTGAAAAAACTTTTCAAGAGTTACCAGACCCGGGTCCTCTTGTGTGGCACGCCGACAACGTTACCACTCGGCCATCCGGCCGCAAGCGCTTTTAGTTGGAAAAATCTATTATAGTATCTAATTCCAATTATTAAAATAACAGCTTCAGCAAAAATAATTCAATTGAAATTTTATTATATGATATTTTTAAAGAAGTTATTTTAATTTGAATATCTGAAAAGTCTATAATCAGACTACTGTATCAAAATTTTATATTATACTCCATTAGAAAAAATATTAAAAAATAATGTTTTTCTCTGTCACTAAAATCGTCAGTTTTCTTTATGGCTTTACGCTGCTTTCTACTCGCGGTATTTTTTGTCAACAGATGAAGCCACTTTCCATTCTGGAAGAATATTAAGTGGCGGAGCGAAACAAGCTCTTCCACAGGCTGCCCACTCCTGTGGAGGGGTCAGCTGGATTGTGAATAAGGGGATCGAGAAACCGGAGCGGACTCCAAGATAAACATTTTCAAGGAGCGGGACCCGAGACTCGATTCAGGGTCCTCCAGAGTGGAATGCCGAAGCATGTCCAAGCGACCAATCCGGCTGACTCTACCAGCAGTTATTAAATGGCGAGCATTCTATTGCTGCTATTGTCACTACAGACTGGTCGGATAGCCGAGTGGTAACGCTGTCGGAGTGCCATGAAGGACGACCTCAATTCGCGCTCTGGGTTTGGTAACTCCTGAAAAATTTTTTCGAGGTGCTGGACCCAGCCCAGCGATCTCCGTCTTTCACTATCCGGCCCCCTCCATGGGTATGGGTGCAGCCCGTGGTTGGAACTGGCCCCGTCCCTTGGTAATCTCCTTAATTAGAAATGGACGTAAAATATGTAGGAAAAAAATATTACAGACTCATCACACCACCTCATAGAATTACGTGGAAGATGAGACGAGCTCGGACCCCTGAAGAAAAACTTTTGCATTATATCGGTATTTTTATTACTCTAAATTTGCAACACGTTCTATCAGATAGCAAATCACTACCTAACGAAAATTTCAATATTAAAACAATTCTTCCATATGTTGTCGGCCTATAAAGTTCAACCGAATGGTAGAGGATGCAGATCAACGGGATGAGTCCGGCCCCATGAATAACTTTTGAAAAGAATGGGCCCAGGAATCGAACTCGAGACTCTCCAGTGAAAGAAGAGTTTCCATTTGACTAATATCTCCGGCGAATTGGTCGAGTAGAAATACTTCAGATTTTACTAATAGACTGGGATCATCGGCCGATTTGCAGCTTGGAAACGCTTCGGCTTTCCACTCTGGACGACCCGGGTTTGAGTATCGGGTCCCATCTCTTGAAAATAGGCGGCCGGATGGCCGAGTGGTAACGCTGTCGGCATGCCACGCAGGAGGATCCGAGTTCGCGTCCCGGGTCTGGTAACTTCTGAAAAAGTTTTTCGGGGTGCTGGGCCCAGCCCGGCAATCCCCGTCCTTTAACATTCGGTCCCCTCTACCAGTGTAGGTGTGGCCTGTGGTTGGAACTGGCCCCACCCCTTAGTAATCTCAGTGATTAGAAAGGGACGTAAAATATGCATCAAAAAACCGTTTGAAAATGTTTATCATAGGGCCCGGGTCTGGCCCGTCGATTCCCGCTCCGCAATCCGGCTGACCCCTCCGCAGGGGTGGGCAGTCTGTGAAAGGGCTTGTTTCACCCCGCCACTTAGTATTCTTAGAGAATGGAATGTAGCGTCATCTGTTGACAAAAAATATATATCAGGACCCAATTCGAAGTTTCATAAATAAATTTCAGTTCAGATTTAGCCTGTCTATAGTCCTGCTGAATTCTACAAAAGATCGATGGTTATTAAGCCGCACCTTTCAACTTTCTGGCCAGCCTGTAATGAGCTCTCAGTGACCGCCGCCAAATATATATGTGTCGCGATTCGGCACTGTATTTCAAATTAATCTAGAGAGTCGGCCGGATAGCCGCGATGGGTGCGTGCTGTACTTCCACCCTGCCAGGTTAAATTCCCAGATCCTCACACACCCAGTTTTTCAGAAGGAATGCGGCCTGACTCTTCAAACTCTTCTGCATTTGGTGGCTTATCATATCATGGATATGGGTAGCAGGACCTGATCTAGCTATTTAGCCGCTCCAGGCCAAAATAATATTTGCCGACCTTACAATGACACCTTATAAGTCATCAGCATGTTATTCCAAAGATGGGATGGTGCAATTTTTAACCGACTTAAAAAAAAGAAAGCTATCATTTCGACCAGTATGTATGTAATATTGTTGGAATTGTATTATATTCACATGTAGACTAACACATGTGAATTGTATTATATTCACATGTGTTAGTCTACTTGGGCTTCTGAACGAGTATATTAAATTTCATGAGTGTATGTATGTAAGTATGCATGTATGTTTGTCCAAGAATTTCTCAGAAACTACTGATTGGATCAAAATAATTCTTTTTTATCGACTTATGTATCTTTCAACTTAGGGAACAGTGAACATTTTTCATCAAAATCAAAGTTTAAAAGATATGGATCAAAATGTTATATGAAGTCGGTTTATATAAAATTGACTATATACGATTTTCGCACTTCGTTTACCTACAGTGCTGAGCATTAATTTTTATAAGATTTTTCTCTCCGAGCAACCGTTCTCAATTTTGCCGCTCTGGGCATTTGCCCGGCTTGCCCCCCCCTTAGATCGGGCCCTGCAAATAACTAATAAAAAGGATATAGTACCCCAATATGCACTATTAGACCACGAAAGGTAATCCCACCACTTCAGTGACTAATATTGAGCAGTCATCCATATATTTAGATCATTGGTGGGACATAATCTCGATATATATCGATGGACACAATACTGATTTACGAGATCTTCCACCAATTGGTTCCATGGAAATTTTCTTTCCACTTTTGAGGAACCTCTTAAACGTTATAGCTTAGGAATCAGAATATACGTATATTCGGCCGACTGACATCATGATTTTCATCCATTTAATATTTACAGATTATACAGTTACCATTATTATTGAGAATTTTTATTTTAAAATATTGTAACATACTGTGTATACAAATTTCCAGTTACCAGAAAACGGGTTTGGCAGCAGTTTACTGTTAATATTCTGTGCATATGAAAATCTATGGTTCTGTAGGGTGATGATATTGCTTAAACATTTAATTTGCCATTCTTTAAAAATTACGCATGCTTGCTTTTTTGCATGTGGTTCACAATGACTAAAAATATTTAAGTAATCCGTGAATGAAAAAAGGGCGCAAATCGTTGCTATTTATAAAGGCAAAAATATTCAAAAGTAAAAAGTGACGTTGTTAGAAATGTGCTGTTATAGCATTCAATGGGACCGCTTTTTCTTCAGGAACCTATCTTGAACGGAATATACAGACTGCACTTCGATCTTCTGGTATAATACCCAAGGACGTTTTTAATGTCTTATAAAATTTTGAAGTACGTAATTAATCATCCAATTATAAAATTTCCTACCTGCATATACAGCATTAGGAAAACATTGAAAATAACCATTATAATCTAATATTTATAGTTCATGAAAATAAAAACAAATCAGATCTAACAATTTGTATAACTAATGCAGTATTATCAAAAAATCATATCCTTTCATACAACAATAAAGTTTCTAAACAAATCAAATTCTATCATTCAGTACAAATAAACTTAACTGTAAAAAAATTTTTATTGCCTAATTTTAATATAATGAAAAATAATTTTTTGTTACATATTGTACTTTTATATGCAATCTAAACAAATTCTACATTTCATTTTTGCTTCTTACTTTACTTTTTCTGATTTGCAGATGATGAGATGAATGTTTTCCTTGTTATACTGTATATATATCTGTTTGTTTAACATTACTGTAATTATATATAAAAACAAAAAGCACTTAGGACCGTGGTTTCCAACATGGGAGACGCGGACTATTGCCAGGGGAGGCGCCAAAACTTTTTAATAAAAAAATTAATGTTCATACCATAATATCTATAAATAAATAAACTTCATATTGTAACATAACAATACAAATTCAGTGAAGTAATGTTTATTTTACTTCACTGTTAGGGATGTGTGGAAAATTTGTTTTAGAGAGACATAGTAGCATAAAGGTTGGAAACCGCTGACTTAGGGGGAAATTTTTTTATTTCACCAACGTTTCAACCTACTCTTGAGGTCATCCTCTTCAGCACTGAGGATAATCTAGGGAGAACAAGTAGTTCATAAAAATCTTATGTATATAGTATGGCATTAAGCTTTAATAATAATGACTAAATTTTGTATTTTGATATAATTCATAAAATTAAACTCTTATAATATCTGTTGTATCTGAGAGTCATTTAAGTTATAATCTACCTATATTATAATCTAGAAATTATGATTTATAACAATAGATCAATGGGGATTTTCATTTCAGTTAAATTTTCAAGAACTTAATCTAATATTAAACACAGATTTACTGGAGAAATTCAATACATTTTTTGGATATTTTTCTTATAATGCACATTTAGGAATACTTAAAAATTGTAAATTGAGGGATCAATTTTTAAACTTTTTTCTATCTTACACTGTATTTCAAATAATCTACTCAATTATAGTTAGATGTAACATATAGCTTCCTTATGTTATTAATATTGCCAGAATTGGTATATTAGTAGCATAAGGATAAGCAAGCTAAGTGTTTACATCCAATATCTTTCCATGAAATGCCAAAATGCATTGAATTAATGCCATTGATTTTTTGAAATAATAAAATTTCTTATAAATTATTGATAATGAGAAATGAAAATCAATTTGGATAACATTTGCTCATTTTTTTAGTCTTTCCTTCTCAATTTATCATCTGTTTAAGGAATAGTTCACTAACAAATCTTGTCATCAAATTAAATTTAGAATTCTACATAAGAAAAATGCATATAGTAAGGACGTGATCTATATATATATATAGAATTGCATAAAATGCAAAACAATGATTTGCAGAGACAGGAAAGAATACATTAGAAAAACAGTATATATCACATTGATATTTTTTGACTGTTCTATATATCAAAAGGAAATTGCATTATCAAAGAGAGCCATTGAATATAAAATAATTATGAAATAAATATACTGAGATAATATAGAGCAGGTAAGAATAGTAGAAGATACTGAGATGGAGAAGACACATTAACAATTTAAAAGCTCTAGTTTTAACAATACACTGAAATTGTGGGAGTGGCACCTAAAGACAGGTTTGTATGTTTGGCAAGATAATTTTATAATTATAAATATTAAAAAATAATTAATATTCCTCATTGTAAATACAATATTATTTATTAAGTGAAATGTAATTATAATTCACTACAATTTTTAATTTTGGAATTGAGGATTGCTCTATTTAGTGAATGAGTAACAATTTTTTCAGGTGTGTGTGTTCAGAGAGTCAATAATAAATAATCCAACTTTGCAATAGGAACAAATTATTGTCTTTTCCATTATATTCAGAAGATCTAAAATTTTAAAATAATGCATTTGAATGCATTTCTTGTGTTTAGACTTATGAATTGATAATGACTAATTTATTAGTTGAGAATGTTTTTCTACAAGAATAATGAGAAAAATGTGAATTTAGTGCTATGATGCAAAACAGTGAACTGTAAACCTAGATCTTTCAAACTTTTTGTAAAAGCCAATTTCCATGTTTTCATAATATTAAAAGAATCTTGTAGTATACTTCTGCTTATCCATTAATCATATGTCTATTAAATAAATCAAGCACATAAAGCAGACTTATTTATTCTTTTGTAGCATTTTGATCATTGTCAGCCAATCTTACTTGCAATTTTTAAAATATATAAATCCAGAAAACATTAAACTCTTACTATACTTGAATCTATAACTTAATTCAATCTAAAATGTCCTTTGTTCCTAAACTGTTCTTAAAACGTTATTGAATTATTTGATATCATTTAAAGAATGCTTTAGGAACAAAGGATATTTTGGGTTTAATTAAATTATAGATTAAAATTAAGAAATAAGTATAGTAAGAGTTTAAAACACAAACACACAGAAAAAGCATTAAAGATTGTAAATGAGATTGCCTGACAGAACTAAAAGATTTTGATTGATAAACTGATTGAAAACTTTACCAAAGAATAAATAAGTCTGCAAGTCTGCTTTGTGTTTGATTTATTTAATTAAAAGACTCATTTAAAAAATGATAGTTAAACAAGGAAAACATCACTATAATAATTATTTCCATTTATTGCTATTACTGAACTGTGCCTTTTACTGTGTATCATCTTGGATCATCTTAATAGCTAATTTATTATTATTATTATTATTGTTTTTTTATCATCATTTTATGTATGAGTGCATTCTTTTCTTGGAGTATTTATGGTGCCATGTCAAACCTGTCTGAATGTGTAGAATTGTTCTATTAACTAAAAATACATTCTAAAATTATTGTAAATTCAAAACTTTTAATAATTTATACAATTTTATTTAATTTAAATATAGTAATGCCATTTCAAAAGATTTTTTTGATTACTTTCAAATGGCATAAGATGCACTAGATGCCAATGATGCTGGAAATATGAGGGGTTCACTAAAAGATTTTAATTCCGTCTTTATTACAGACTAAATATAGAAGTATAATTAACAAATATATAAGAAATTGTAAAATATTTTAAATTATAGGAAACTATATTAAATATAATTGCTGATTTGATTGGTGCTTTCTTAAATTTTAAAAGATTTTTAATTACAATTAGTCTATAAATATGAAATATTTGTGTGATAAATACAATTTTTTAATTAATTTAAATACATGATTAATGTAATTAATTACCACAAATAAATACCAACACATCACCAATGAAACAATATTTAATTTTGTTTTGCTCAAGAAGATGAAGCTAAGTTTCACAGAAATTTCAATATCTACGAAAAAATGTCACATTTCAGATGTTCCGTGATATATCACACCAACAACTGTTGAGTCTAAGGTAATATTAAAATACAAAATTTTACAGATTACATACATCACAAGATTGTAGACAATCCAGATGACTGCCCAAACTGATGTATAATCAATTGATGCAAACCAACTTGGCAGCCACTTAAATATGCATCGTTAATTTCTGTCTATAAAGTTGAATTCCATTCTTTTGTCTAATGGCAAAAAGAGCCCATGTCCGTTCCTCTACCAGATAAAACACATTCATGTCTCTCATAATCCGCTAGAGTACACACTCTTTACAAATATCACTTTGCCATCAGAACAGAGGAAGAGGAGGGGTGTAGCACCAAACGTTACCCAATCTTTTCTAGAATGTTGACTTGTGGCACTTTTCTGAGAGTTACAGCAACAATTTGGGACAGTCAAAATTCAAACCATCATTTTAAATAGTTGCACAACGCATAGTGGATTACAATCATGCTGATCACCAAAAAGATGAAGAGAGATATAAGGTCATAAAACCCACCCTAGTAAGAATCCCTGAATTTTTTAAGGATCATAACACATATACAACAATATTTCTATCTTGTCATCCTTCTTTTGCAAGGTACTAGATTAAAACATTTACAACCATTGCACAACCTTATTTGACCGATGTAACAACAGCCCATATGGTATTGTAAACTATTTTGTTAGATCAAAATTGATCTCTTTATAGGACCATAAAGGCAGGAAAAAGGAATGCAA
This sequence comes from Androctonus mauritanicus, assembly GCA_011317285.2. Taxonomy (NCBI): domain Eukaryota; kingdom Metazoa; phylum Arthropoda; class Arachnida; order Scorpiones; family Buthidae; genus Androctonus; species Androctonus mauritanicus. The sequence continues at coordinate 20,406 of WUQG02026988.1, read as the reverse complement.
ACACTAAACTTCCTTTCTTCTCTCTCCCTCTCCATGATATACAATCACAGTGTTTAAAATAATTACACTTCAATGGAGGGAGTATAGGCAAGCATATATAATCAGGAAATTGCTACATATTATTTACAAATAAATAAATTAAAATCTATTTGAATAAAATCTATAAATCTCATAAAAAAATTTTTTGTGTTTCCGAATTTTTTCCCCTATCTCCTGTGCTATTAACTGAATGATTTCTTACCGAAATGTCATTTTTCTGGAATCTATTTTAAACTTAAATATAAATGACTAGAAATGGGTTTATTATAAAGCATATCATTATGATATCATGGATACAAATCCACATCTTTTTATTTTTAAATTTTTTTTATATACTATAGTCAATTGACAATATCACAATATTTCAATGAACTTGGAGGAAATTTGTACTGCTCTTAGCAAATATGTAATTGTCGTCAGGCAAAATGGCAAAAATTTGAAGCAATGAAAAAAGAACATTGTTGAACTATTTTAAAGTCATACCAAATTGCATGACATCAGGAACAAAGCATGCACTATATGTGCTAAGATCGGTCATCCCCAGTTATTCTAGCTGCCTATTTCATTGACTGGCTGTCTGGTAAAACAGTCCATTCCATCACCTGCAGCAATTCAATTGAATGTTGCAGCATTGGTGGCAAACGTAGAACGTTTGCACTAATCCTACAGAAATTGAATACATTCCACAGCCTGCAAGATGTCCCCTTGAATAGATTATTTAGCTATATATATATTTTTTTTTGTCTTGCAATCTACTTCTTGCCAAGAAACAAAGCTTGTTACAAGATTTATATCCCAAATGGAAAATTTTTGAGAACACATTTAGAAGATGAGAAAAAATTGCAAGTCGGAGGTTCCACCACCGATTCCATAAATTGTTTTTTTTTTTTATTTTTTATTTTTGCTTAATGTAAAAATCTGAGTATTGATAATGTGAAATACGTTGTCATTTCTAAATCACCACTGAAGGATTTCATTTCGTACTTCATAAGGGAAAAAGGATAAGACTGCCACCATGTATGAAATCAACTATAGAGAAAGAATGTTGAAGGAAGGCAGATTAAATGGATCAATGTGTAGCTTACTATCAATCAGTGATGGGAAGAGATTGCAAATTGTTTGATCTCTCTGTTTGGCTGATTCCACCGTAGTGGTTCAGGCCTAGTAGCTATTAAAATCAATCCGTTCATCTTGCCTCAAGTTGCTACAGCCACTGATGACTGATATGTAGCTGAAGCAAATGTGAACCATTTCGTCTGCTTTAATTGCAATCATTGGGACTTATTGTATTACTGAGCAGGTAAGATCATTACATAATGCAAGCTCACAATGCCATTTTCAAAATACTTTTATGTTTTAGTTTTTAGATATTTTTGTTGCAGACTGAGATGGGTGATTTTTCTTTAACAGCTGTGACAGCCAGCCATAGATACTGATGGGTGACTGACCATCTGACAATCTGCTCTCTTCTTACTTGTGAGCAGCAATAAAATGAGATGAAATAGAACCAGATCGATGGAAATGTACATTCTGCCACTTTCCATCCTTCTTATACCAAACACGAGTTTCTTCAGACTGCTGAGTATGAGCCAAGCCAGATCTGAAATAAATAAAGCAGTTAAAAATATATATAAAAATGATATACAAGGGATCAACACACACATTTGTTAATTTAGAATAATTCAAATGCATACTTGTCCATAAATTGTGTGAGACGGATATAAGCAATACAGGCTGCATCGTCTCCTAACAGATGGACTGTGGGATTCAGGATCGTTGTATTTAATGCCTTGTTATTTTTTCCTAAAACTAAACAGAAAATCAGACAAAATATTTGTAAAATTTTTATTAGCTAAAGCTGTCCTTTATAGAATTTATTTTTATTTATTGTAACCAATTTATCTAAGTAATTTTTTTAAAATACTTAACCTTTGACAAACCACATTTAATATTAAAATTAGCTATCATTCAATAAAAATAATTTTATTTCCATTTATTGATAATTTTGAACATTAAAATCTGGTCAATAGTCTCATTTTTCAGTTATTTTAAATCTGAAATTTGTAATTTTTTCAATCATGATTTGTAGAAATAAGTAAATTTGATGTACCAGTAATTGATAACTATTTGCATTTTTCTAAGATTGTTTTTACTTTAGATCAGCAGTCTCAAACTCATGACATTTGTTTTTGCAGCCTGCATCACATTTATAAATATTATAAATATGATTTTTTTTTTCTGAATATCTTCTATATGTTCAATTATTTTTTATAAAATATTTGAAAATTATTGAACTTTAATATTTTTACTGAATTTCAATACAATATATTAAACTATACATAATTTTTAAATTAGAAGTAGAATTTTTTTATTATAAAACTTTCATCAGTTTGAGACCACTGTTTTAAATACTATATCTGAAAATAATATAGTTATTATTTTTCAATCACTTTTTCTATCTACTTGCCAGTTTAATCATATCTGAAATACACATCTGATTAATTTTCTTTTATAATAAAATATAAATGTTTCCTTTTATAATGAAACTCTCATATGGATGCATTCTTCAAGCAACAAGTCTACAATTTATTTTCCATATAATGTGTACTAAAATGTTCTGCATTTTGCTATATCTTATCATAACAAAATTGTCAATCCAAAGAAACAAAAAGAATAGAATAGAATTTAGGATCAATTTTTGGAATAAAGAATTGACCCTAAATTCTCTAAAGCCAACCAGCCACTCAATACAATCTATCTCAAAAAAAAAATTAATTTTTTTATTTAGCCTACTTTCAGAAGGTAATGGAGGCATGGAGGCTTATAAGATCCGTTTCATGTCTGTTGTCTGGGTGTGTCCTTCACCAATAACTTTCGAATTAATTAGCAGATTTTCGTGGAATTCTATAGTGATAATCTGCCATTAAAAGACACCTTGATGTCACTTCCTTTAAACTTATAAGATTGTTAATTCTACAGAATAAATTGTGATGGTAATATAAATTAAAAATTTTGTTTTTGCCAATAGATGGTACTAAGTGAGAAAACTATACAATAAAGAAATGAACTCTATATGTTATCTTTATATTCTGGCACTAAGTAAATTGGCAGCAGTGGAAGTTGTTTATTACTTCTCAAGAATGACACTGATGTGTTTCATTTTCCTTAATTTCATTCCAATCATGGAGAGTTAATTTCATTCCAATCATGGGGAAAATGATGTGTATTTTTGAGAAGAAATAACTTCTGCTGCTACCAGTCTAATCAGTGAAAAAACCAATATAGTTCAATATAAATAATTCACTCAGAAGCCCTCTAGCAGTCAAAAGAAAATCTTTTGACTGCTAGAGGGCTTCTGAGTGAATTATTTATAATTTGTGTTGTTGTGCAGTCGGTTTAAGCATTTATTAGTTCAATATATTAGAGTGCAAACATAGACACAGGTTTAATATTTAATCAGTTGTATATCTAAAATAATAATATACAATATTTGTTCATGGGATTTCATTTTGTAGGAAATTCATCACCATTTTTAGGATGGATGTGGATATTTGTTCAAACTGGAATCTGAAAATTGGAGTATTTCAAAGTCACAACTAAATATAAATTTAATCCTTCAGATTTTTGTTTCATTGACTATTGAGGAAGATTTTAGAAAATACTATTAAAATTTAAATTTAATAATTCTGAGATGGATCATAGATGAAATTAAACCCTTTTTTCTGTGGCTGTCTATAGATACCAAGGCCACAGAAAAAAAAGGTATAAAGTTCAATCCTGATTTTATTAATCTAGCTTTTTCAAATTGGTTTTTTGTGTGTAATCATTCAAAATATATACCCTTCTGACATCAGGTTCTAAATTTTTTCAGTTGCTGAAATATATTTTTAAATTACATGTAAAGAAGCATTGTTTATATTTGAACAGCTCTATAGAATTTGGATTTTTTTATTGTCTAACCTACCAAACTTATTGAATTGCATAATCAGAATGAATGATATTTTGAAAATTTTTGGAAGAAAATTGAATTTTTCTTCAAATAACTATAAAATTCTGAAAATTAATAAAAATTTTATTATCTACAATATTTTTTAATTCCATTAAAATATATCATGATTGTTCATTTTTTGTAATGAATGATTATGATATATTTTAATTAATTTGTTACTTTTACTGAAATTTAGGAGAAAATAGCAAACAAACAAAACATAAACAGCCTCAGGTTATTTAAAGGGGTGTAACACTTATTGCTTTACAGTAGCCACTCCTACTTTGTACATGAGTAAGTGGCATTGGGTTCAGAGTTACAATACATCAGTGGCAGTCCAATTAGAGGAAGAGAAAAATATATTATAGCTGTTTATATACCAGATGAAACTATATGTATTTTTTATATAAATACAAAAATTTATACACAATGACAAAAAATTATGTGAATTCATTGAACTATTAAATAATTATATAACTCGTGGTTTTTTATCAATAATTTCTGAAAATTTTAGTGATGAGCTATAAATGAAGAATTTGCCTATCTAAAAATATTGTCTATTTTGTTAGTTGGCTATTTTGTCTTATAAACATGATGAAAAGTTACATGAAAAATTCTTACATTGTTAGAAAGAGAACAAAATCTGCAATAAATACTGTATTTTTCATCAAAATCTTTTAAAATTTTAATAAGATTTCACAATTTTTTATTTTTTTTTGTATAATAATTAGACTTAATTTCAAAACATTGTAACATTAAATCCTTTATTGTTGCCATTGTTATGACATTAATCTGACATTATGATTGGATCCATGTTCTTAGCTATAATACTATAGGACCTACTATTAATCAGCACATATCTGACATATGATATTACAAATGAATGTGACTGTTCATATATACAAGCAGAAAAAAAATAATTTGCCATAAGTGTTTTTAAAATTACCAAACCATCTGATTAATTTCTTAATATAACCTATGTTAAAATAGTACTATTAAAAGCTCTGTTTTCTAGAATGCAAATAGTCTTCAAATTATGATGGATTTTGTCTCAAACCTCAAGATTGTAATTCAGAAATTTCCCAAAATTTATGGATTGCCCACTATTAATATTTATTATTACACTCCATTTTAAGTTTTTCATATCTGAATTTTTATGACAATGAACATATTTTCAGCATGGATATGGCATTAATTTTAACTAGCTATTCTGTTTATCAATATGCTGGTTCATGTATCAAATTCAGACATTGTTGGACTTTCATAATTTCCAACATATATGAAAAATGTTCTGTATGGAATAACTATATTTTGAATTTTTTCTGGATCTTCAGATACATGAAAATACTTGTGCTATATTGTATGCATTGCATAATATAGATCTATTTTTATTTATACAAAATCATAATCTCTGAATTTCAATAAATTAACATACTATCAACTATGTTTATGCATAATTTTCATTTATATTATAAAATATCATGCTATGCTGCAATGGTGCTTTAAGAATGCATTCCCTTTTTCATTTATTATTATTAGAAAACTAGGTTTGAATTTTGCAAATTTCATATTAAATGAGATATTCGGGAATTATCTTTATAAATTGCAATGCAGTAACACTTCATATATCCATATGAGATTAACTAAACAAAAATCTCTATCTGATTCAATCATAAGGATATGACAATTGTCAATTTAAATATAAGTAATGTGTAGAATATTGAATTTCCTATTTAAAAAAAAAACTTAACAAGAAGCAATGTAAATTTGATATCAAGATTTTATCTTTAAAAACATTAGATATTGCTAATATATTTTATTAATTAATATAGTATTAAATTTTACATGAATTCTATTTTATAATTATGAATAAAGTAAGAAATTAATAAAAAGTAAATGCAAAACTTATATTTATGATAGCTAAATTTTTTAATACAAATACACAACATATATCACTGATTACCTATTATTTCATAGAAAATACACATATACAACAATGAACATAAAAATATTTGAATCTCACCATCAGAAGCTCCATGTATTTGTGAAGGCAGGATAGGAATGGTGGAAAGTCAAAGGTCAGTGAAGTCATCAATCTCCAGCCCTTGACAAAAATCAAACCTCCCAAACCAAAAAATTATGATAACAAAAACTGAATAGTTAATTTTTATAAAAATTAAGTCCTCCTGCCAAAAAATGTAATCAAAACAGAAAAAAGGAGGAAACAAGATAAAAAATAATAATAATAATTTTGTTTCTAAAAATTTAAAAAAATAAAACAAAATTCTAAATTTTTATAAAAATAAATAAAAATAAAGAAAAATTTCCAACAAAGATATATAGCAATAATTTTAAAAATGCAAATTTGACATTAAGCACAAATTATTAAAATTAATGTAATGTTTAGCAATGAAATAATGTTTTGTTTTAGTGGAAAAAATTAACAATTAGTACAAGTGTAATTACAACACATTATTATATGCTATGTGGATGTGCAATTTCAAAATTTGTGAACTACTACATCTAAAATTTTTAAAAGAAATATAAATATGATTTACAAAATTTATATAAAAAAAAAAAATATTACTAATTAATATAAATTGTGAAGTGCACATAATGCAATTCTAGTGCTTTGAACAAACATTATTTCATTATAAATATTAAAAGGAACAAAATATACTAGTAATAGAGTACATTGATTCAAAAGAAATATACTTTAAATGCATTAGATAAGATTTGAATGGATTTAAGAAAAACTGAAGAAAAGACTTGTTTGTTTAATTAAGTATATTTTGTTCCAAATTTATGAAATTATAACTTAAATATAAATTTAAAAATGTGATTATTTTTTCTATTACAATAAATTAATTTTATGTTTGCTTACTATCTGAACATGCAGTGGCAATTATTACTACTAATTAATTGGTGACCTGTTTAAATAATCTTTCATTTTAAAATTATAATGCATTACTGTGATCATGCATGTGTAATTACCGTTGTCAAAGTAAAACTTGTGGAAATCCATTCCTTCCACCAAATTACCTAGGGCTTCAGGTTCAAATGCTGTCATTTGAGGATCACAAAATTTCCTAAAGAAAAAAAATGATTATTATTTCTTATGTTGATAATTCTAGTTCATGTAACTCATAAATGGGGGAAAACATTTTCTTTTTAGTTTAATAAAAAAAAATATTTTTTGTAAAAAAATTTATTTAACTGTGATATAATTATTTTCATTACAAGAATTATAATGCAATTGGAATGTTGAACTATAAAATACTTTTCGGTACACTCGTCTTCAGCACATTGCAAAGTATACTTTGATACTTTGCAATGTGCTGAAGATGAGTGTACTGAAAACGTTACACAAAAATAAATTGTGAAATATTTTTATCTGCTAAATAGTGCTAGTGCTAATATGTTGCTAATTAAATAGAAAAGTAAGCAGTAACAGTTAGAAACTTTATATTGCAGTCAAAATTTAATAATTCTTGGTAACAATAATATATTAAAGTGACACAATACTACCATTATAATGTCTTTTATCCTTTATGCTAATCCAATAATGAGATAAACTATACATGTGAAGCATACCTCAAATTGAGAGTATCAAATTTAGCAACTATAAATATAATTTTTATTCCTAAATATTTATCATAAAAAATAATGAAACTCACGTGTACATTTCAAAATCTCCATTACTGATGGCTTCTATCACTTGTTCGGTAATTTTGATTATTTCTTGTTTTCGAGCTAAAAATATATTATTAATTTACAGTAAATATTTTTTCATTTACATTACAATTTGAATGCACAATTTATTAAAAAATTTATTCTTTATTTAAATTTAAAATAGAAATACAATAAACTCTATAAAATATGGCAAACTGATAGCACTCAAAATTGAAATGTCATTAATCTTGAGAATTTCTCAGTTTATTATTGTAAAATACTGATGTTGTAATTCACTTCTAGGTCTATCTATTTCATGCTCTGAACTTTTGTCAGCCATTTTAGAGACTTGAACAAGTCTACATCTATTTTGATCTTCACAACAATCCAAATGAAATACCTGGGGGTCTATGCTGATCTTAACAAAAAATCATCTCTTTAGACAAACTATTTGATGTCAGTGAACAAGCCTCACTTCCAATTGGCTGTTCTACTAGAGAGACAATTTCCTTGTTCTGAGTCAATGTTGCAGTACTTTTAAAGAAAATATTTGGTCAGAAACAATTTTTTGTCACTTAAAAATTCTTTCTCTGCAGAGTGATAGTTTTACCTATCTCTCAGATGAGACAATCAACATTTAGATGTTTTGAAAGAAGAAATACATAATTTTATTCAGAAGAGAATGTTTAAAGGCCATTAAAATACTTGGGAGTGTTTGAATGATCAATTTTTTTTTAATTTAATTATTAATTTAAAAAAACATGAAATTGTGGCATTGTAAGGAATTACCATCAAATTTACATATATTGGATAAAAGACTTTTTTCCCAGTTGAAATACATCAGAATTGTAGTTTTTTCTGTTAGAGGATTTCAACAAAATATTAAGGATATAATTCTGATCGATAGATAATTGGATACTAATATGTTTTTGTTTAAGCTATTATCCATCATTTAGGACATCACTGCATATTCTCATTTTATAAACAACTTTGAACAATAAACGAAAATTCAAATAGAATTCTATGAATTAAATGTATAATATTTATTTGTTATCTTATTTTTCCAATTTAATATCAGTATTTTAAATTTATTAACAATTGTGTTATCGATGATTTAAAATATTTTATGCCAGTGGTCGGCAACCTATGACCCACAGTAACATTTGAAGTGACCCGCCAAAGAATTTGAATGCAATTAGATTTGCACTCATTGCTTTAAAGTTGAATCCTGAAGAAAAATTTTTAGTACATCACTGGCAGATTATATAGGGCAGTGATAGTTCAATCACACCTGTAATTTAAATGTAGACTGACTGAACACATTTTGATCTACTACACAAATACATCAACACGAACCGAAAATGTGAACTCTCAATATACTAAAGTCTGATCTACGGTAAAAAAAGTTGCCGACCACTGTTTTATGCTTAAGTAAAATTTTACTTTGACTGCTGCCACTTATCAATGTAAATTATTGATAAGTGGCACAATGAATGCAAAAACTTTGATAAAGTGAAATATCTATGTTTTTGTTAATATTCATAATTATAAATATCAACTAAGAGAATCAATTAAAGATATAAAAAGTAACACACACAATCTAAACTATTGAGTGAATGATAGCATTCAAAGTAAACTCTTATCTCAGTGGTATTATTTTTGACTACAAATACTGATATTATTTGCTTTAAATACAAATATATGATACTTTTGTCTTTTGTTTTTGCTGAATGTTTCTTTTAATTTAATAAAACATTATATTAATATAAAATCTTTGTTGTGAATTTACTGACAATCAGTCAGTCCACATTTCTCTCAATGATTGCTTCAGTATATTTGCTATCATATTCTTCAAAACAGAGAAGTTTAATTCTCCAATTTACTTATTTGTTGCATGATGTAATTAGATAATAAATCACATCTGTTTCATAGAGATAATATATAACTATAGTCTGTCCTGGTTAAGAAAAACCCTGATGTAAACAAACAAGATGTAAAGAGGCTTAAAAGTTTGACATTATTGGCTGGTTCTGAATGATGTATTATGTCGCTCACATAAAGTAGTACATTTAAAAAAGCCATAATATTTATGTATAATCACAGAATATAAATGTTTAAGAATAGTGATTATAATTTTTGTTGCAGTCAGCCAAGGAAATGTTATAAATAACTCATTTCAATGCTTTCTAAACAGTTTCTAACAATAAGTGAATCTCCCACAATTTTAAAATTGCTGATAACATCTTCACATGCTTGTGCACGTGTAGATGGACTTTTGTACCCACATATTTTTCCCCAATTAGTACTCATTTAGAGAGCATGAATACAAATTTCAGAGAAACGGTTTGTTTACATTAGGGATTTTCTTACCCAGGACAGACTATAGTAACTTTTGAACTAATTAGCAGATTTTCATAAAATTTGATGACGGTGTTCTGTCATTACAGGATAATGCTGCATCCTTTAATCCTATAGGATTGTTTAATCCTGTAGGATAAAATGAAATTTTATCACAACTTTAATTTATATTATTACCATTAGATGGCACTAAGTGTTAAGAGTAAAGGATAACATATCTAATTTCTTAGCAAGGCATCACGCATCTCAATATTATCATGATATCATCACAGTCCCAATGTGATGTCATCATGACATCATCATAACATTTATGCTGATTAAATCAATGTTAAACTTGGCCACACAAAACCAATAGATTTTAAATGAATAAGCAGTCCCTAATTTTATGTCAAGCTAATTGGTTCTTGGAGAGTTGATATTTTATCATAAATATTAAAATTGATTAATATATAAAATTTATAAATAAACAAAAATATTAATCATTTTATAATTTAAACATTATCTAAAATATGAATGAAACGATAATTTCATAATTTAAATTATTGACCATAACAGAAATTATTGAGAAAATTAAAAAAAAGCTATGATAGATTAAAACAGAAGCACAATATAGAACTAAAGCAAATGTTGTTTTATATTAAAAGAGTTATCATATAATCTAGATAAAAAATAAATAGTTTTTAACATACATTTGAAATAACATTTTCAGCTTTAATAAGCCATCTTCAGTTCCAAACAATATAAGTTTATAATATTGAACATTAATTTAGCATCACTTATTCTAAGATGTACAAAAAAAAATTTAAATTTAAAAAAAGTTACACAATTATTCTTAAACATGAACATTTTTAAAAACATCATAATAAATTAAATTTATATAATTAATCAATCATATTTATTATTAATGTATACTAATTGAAATAGTATCAATTTTTAGGATATTTATCATCATTAGATAGATTTATATTTTTAAATGGAAAAATGTTATGATGCCATCCATATGTATTTGTTGTTTTTCAAACACCATAGCTAAAGATAGAGAAATATTATGATAGAGAAATGATAGAGAAATATTTATTAAAAGATCATTATTTATTACTGAATTTTCTTCTTTTTTTCTCAATTACAGAGCTTCAACAAACTGTTGCCTCCATTGCTGTGATCATTTGATAGAATGTTTTGCTAAGGTTGTATTAATATTATCCTTAATTATATTGTGTTTTTTAATTATGTTCTATTTATTTTAATTATGTTCTATTTATTTTCTGTTTACATTCTGCTTAATTATATTCTGTTTGTAATTTTATAATTTATTCTGTTTTATCTATTTGTTTTATGTATATAGTTTTCATTGATACCTGTTGTATTATTCTGTATTGATATAATATAAATACCAGATTTCATTTCTGGTTGTTTAATATTTTTATCCTCTTTTTAAATAATTATATACTGTTGGTTTGTATTTATATGGTATTTTTACTCTCAACTTATATATTAGAGATTTTGTTATTGCTCAATGCTGGATCAAATTCAATATGGAATATCAATTGTTGATTCCAAGACTATTCATGCTTCAGTTATAACTTGAATCAGGTTCAAAGTTGAACAAATACACTAATTTCTAGTATCTTATATATTTTATTCATAAATATAATGAACAAAATATAAACAAAATATATAAGATACTATAAATTATATACGTTTGTATCCTTAGATAAAATTATCTTATTCTTATTATTCTTTGACTCAAGAATATTACAATGTATGGTCATTTACTTACAAAAAGCTCTAAAGATCACTTTTTAATATGGTGGTAAATCACATGACTATGCAAGAATGAATAGCGATGAATATATATATTTTCTATACATTGTTATTCTATATTCTGAGGGAGAAAAATTTATAAAAAATCTAAAAAATGGACTTCATCTACAGAATAATATACATGCTCAAGCTTGGATCAATTTACTAAAAGAACCTGAAAACTCTCAGAAACAAAACTGACATTCCTTATTGAATATGACTCAGCACTGAACAATAACAAGATCTCTAAGGTATAAGATTGGAATAAGAATACAAGCATAAACTAACAGTATCTAATTATTTCAAAAAAGAAACAGAGATATTAAACAACCAGAAAAGAAATTTGATATTTATGTTATACAAATATAAAATAAAATGACAAATATTGATAAAGAATACATAAATAAAACAAAACAAATCCCTAAAACAAAGAATAAATTAACATAAAAGGAATATAATTAAAGGTAATTAATACAGCCTTAGCAAAAACATTCTAAGTGGATATCTCTGTAAAATTAAATGAGGCGAAAGTAGTTAAGAAAATGAATATAGTAATAGAGTCAACAATTGCTGAAGCTTGTATAGCCAAAAAAGAAAAAAAGAAACTTCAATAATAAATAATAATTTTTTGGAAAATATTCCTCCATTGTTTGATTATGTGTCTGAAAAACAATAAATGAATATATATATATATGATGGAGGAATATTTTCCATTTTCCAATTAAAAACATGAATCCATCTAACAATGTTAAATATCCTAAAACTGATATTATTTCAATTAATATACATTAATAATAAATATGATTGATTAATTATATAAATTAATTTATTATTTTGATTTTTAAAAAATGTTTATATTTAAGAATATGTAACTTTTTTTTTAATTTAAATGATAATATGCCATAGAATAAGTGATGCTATATTAATGTTCAATATTGTAAACTTATATTGTTTGGAATTGAAAATAGTTTGTTAAAGCTGAAAATATTATTCTAAATATATGTTAATCATAAATTGTTTGAACAGACAACATACTTGCCATTAATAAGTTTAAATCAACTATTACAAATTACAAAACCAATAGCAAAGCTTGTTTATTTATAATTGATTTATATTTCTGCTTAAATTTGTCTTATACTTGACAGAGATAGAAATATGTGAATTGCTGACAGTTAATTTAATAATAAAATTTGTTATTGAGAGACTACCAATTGTGCTCATCACTAATATAAATAGTAATTTCCCATAAAAATTATTTGTTATAATTATTAACTTTTATTTAAAGATAATCTTTGACTATTACAAAAATTTTAAATTTAATTTTCTCTATTATTTAATGATAGAATACAGAGAATTAAGGAGAATTGTCTTGAAAAAGTCAAAAATAAATGAATATGCTTTAGAAGCATTATTATTAAGAAAAATTAATATTTTATTATTTATTTTGTATGATAAATTTATCCATGTAAAAAATATTACATGTTTTTCAATTGTTTTGAATATCTCATATTATTCTGAGATGATAAACTAGTTAGGTAACAGCACAAACTCTGGATCTCCATTTTAACAAGGGTCAATACTTTTGAATCAATGTGTAAATAGAATTTGTATGAGTGGAAACTATAAAATGATTATAAATCAGGTAATTTTGATATTTTCATTCATAATTATGCAAAAATTTTTTATGTAATATTAATGAATCATAAAATTAAAAAAGAAAGATAAAAAATTTAGAAAATCTAAAATATCACAGCTATTTTTAAGAATTAATAATCATCATCTTCATCTGAGTTAGATTTGGTTACAGTAAGTTATGTCACAATAACTTGAAGTGCATGGCTGAGAAATCCTCAGCCAGGCACTGATTTTTTTAAAAAGTTTGGATTTAATAATTCCGAGAGTTGAGTTCTAATTTGTCCAAAGAACTCACAAAGTGTTAGCTGTGAAGACTTTCTTCTGTTAAAATAAAGTTATATGAAGCCACTGTATTTTTTGTAAACATTACAAGTTTCCCTACTTTATGAAAGTTGATCTTCTTATGAAATCTTTCATAAACTAAAATGGCATAAAACAAAGAAACAATTATCACTAATTTATATGGGTAAAATTTTTGACCATTCCCAGACCTAAAAAGTTGGTCAGATGTTGATGGCAAAGTACTGGCTTTCTATCATAGAGGATTGATCCAGGTTCAATTCTAGATCTCATAACCCTAGTTTTTCAAGATGTCTGGGTCTCATCTATTGAAATCATATTTCAACCTCCCAATTAACTCCATTATGAATGTTGGACAGTCTATGATGAGCTCTAAAAGCAGCCACTATTAGATAAAGTATATCTCATATATAATATGATAGCTTAATTAATCTAACCTAACCCAAACCAATGGAGACCTAAAAAAAAATACCAAATAGCATATAAATCCTATTTTATGTGTTAAATGGTATATGTTATGTTTTATGCAAAGCATAACACCTGGCAGCCGAAAGACCGAGTAGTAATGTGTTGGCATGCCATGCAAGAGAACTCGGGTTCACATCCCAGGTGCTGCATCTCCTGAAAAGCTTTTTCAGAGTACTGGGCCCAGCTCGGCAATCCTCATTCATCATCATCCAGTCTCCTCCACAGGTGTATGTGCAGTCTGTGGTTGGAACTAGCCCTATCTCTTAGTAATATCCCTGATTGGAAAGGGGCATAAAAATGCAGAAAGAAAAGCATAACACCCTTATGAATTATATAAGGCTTTTCTGATAGCTTAGAATACATCTTGCAAATGGATATACAAAATAAATCAAAAATAAGATACAGATGCTTATAGACACAGTTCACAGTTGTTGTGGCTTGATGCTGAGTGCAGTTTCCAGGGAATGAACTTATCAGCATCACTTTTGCTAGTGTCACTATAATGGCTCACTGCAAAATAAATATTGAAAACTATTTTCACATTTAGCCTTTTTTCATAAAATCAAAAATCCTCTTTTGATTTCTTTTGGTTAGAAAAAACAAATACTTATGTAGGTCTTTTGTAAAAGCAAAATAGCTTAAAGTGAACCTTCATAAAGTGGGGAAACCTGTATTCCTCATCAAAACTCTGTTTAAAGTTAGTATTTAAATTTCAAAGAAAGATGAATTCAGGCTCTGACACAGGCCATCCAGATTTCATACAAATTATCTAAGGGGTCTGAGCCCAACCTGTTGATCCTATCTTCTACAGTTCAGTTGAAGAACTGAATTATAAAAAGTTAGATTTATACACAGGGGAATCCTATCATCTGTTAAACTGTTCCCTAAAGCAATTTGGACAATTACTAATTATTATTGTATATGTAAAAATACTAAAGAGATGATAAAATAAAGCTGAACCATAAGATGGCTAATTTTGTTGAGATTTATTTCATGCATGTTTGAATTTTTATTGCTTGTAAAAACGTTTCAAAACATGCATCATATGTATTTGAATTCATATAAATAGAATTAATATAAATGAAGAGTTGAGTGTATATGGTGTTGCTATTGTATTTTAATTCATATTAGTATTTGTATTCATATAATAAATAAATAGATGATAATCATAAATGAAAACTATTTATATAAAGACACTTAATTAATAAGATTTAGAATCTTTATATATACTTACTAATTCATCAGCTATATCTCTTGTAATCTTGGTTAAATCTTCTTTACGGTTGAAACCCTAAAAAATATGAAATTATTATTAATAAAGTTATTAATTTTTCAAAAATATTAATATCTGAAATAAATACAATTGCTTTACAATAAAATTATTATTATAATACAGCAAAAGTCAAAAAATCTGATTTCCAGAAATCCAGATGACCCAAGAATCCAAATTTTGAAAATTCTAACTTTTTAAAATTTCCAGGCTTTCATGTGTAATAATACATGCATATGCATGACTGACACAGATGCATAGTGATAATGAATGAAAAAATAAACAAAATTTGCCTGTTTATCTCTTCTTTATTCTTTCTTAAATCTGAATTTTAAAAGTACTGCTGAAGAATCAGGAAAATCCAAAATGTTGAAATGAATTTGATCAGCCCAGATTTTCGGAATTTTGATATTTTCCAAGTATACTAATTATTGTTGGTAATATATATTATATTATTGTTAATGGTATAATAATAATGCTATACATGGCTATAATAATGAAAAATGACATTAAAGGCAATTTTCAATTGATGAAATAATAACAATAACTCTATAAATATTGCAAGTGAATTTGTATTAATATATTGTATATTTAATAACTTTTAGTAAATATAAAGATAAGCTTTCATATCTTTCCATTAAAAATAATTTTCCTAACTTCAAAAATTAATAAGATAATTGTCTTGTACAGGGTAGCTCAAGATTAAAATAATAAATTTTGATAATGTATTCAAGAAATAAAAATAAAGTAAAAAGTTCTAATAAGAATTATTGCTAAATAAATTTAACTAACCTTTTCTATAAAAGTTGTTGAACAATAGAGCATATCTAGTTTCTGAAAAAATTCAATTACTGCTGTATCTACACCATAAAAATGAATACTGTGAAATGAGATAATATCTCCACCATGATTATCTTTCACAAGAAGTTTCCAATATTGAGCAGTTTCCTTAAAACCATGATATTCCTGTGGTTCACCTATAAATATTATTAATAATCTTACTTTAATACAAAATAATAAAATGAATTTGTCAATGGCATGATTTTATAATTTTGGGAAATAAAGAGAATAAATTTAGGAGAATTTTCAATATTTTAATTAAATAATAATAAATCATTTTCTTAAAAAAATCATAATTTGATGTAACAAGTTAAATCACAAAAATATTTTTGGCTTATTCAGCTAACATCAGTTGCAAAAGAATAAGCCAGTTGAATATAAAATTTAAACTTAAAAATTCCTGATGCATTTTAAATCAAAATATATATATTACATATTATAACAGTAAACAACTAACTTGCAAAGTCGCAATATTCAACAACAACAATAATAATCTACACTTAATGGTTCTAACAATTCTGCAAAACCCCCTAGAGTTCAGCCTGTGCTCAGGTCTTTTTGATTGATTTATTTTAGGAAATAATAATCTATTTATCTAACATTAACTAACATCTATACAACAAAACAAACAAACTGAAAGAACTAAATAACAGAAACGATGTTAGAAACTAATACTATTAAATTGAATATATTCTCAAAACAAGTAAAATTAAATAATAAAATATAATTTATTTGATTTAAACACTTACAAAAAAAATGTTAACCAAAGGTTTATTTAAACAATAATAAAGCACAAAACAACTTATCAATAAAACTTGTTTAATTAAAAATCCAAATATTCAAAACAATAATAAATATACTTTTAAATACTAATTAGATCTATTATCTTCACTCTCTGATACAAACTCAAGCAATTGTTAATTTTACAAGAAAGTTCATAATCACTAATCAGCTCTACTCAATACAAAACACCTCAATACAGGTACTCCTCACTTTATGATCTATTGTTTAATGACTGCTTGCACTTACATTCAAGTTTGCAACTATTTTTTTTAATGGAAAATTTGGTTTTCGCCCATATGTGATGCTTATGATTTCTATTGCATGTAATTCCTGCACTCGTAGTTCCAAAAATTTGAAGAAAAATACTTTGTGCATAATTAAAATATAATTTTTTAAGTTGAAATTTGTTTCCAATATTTTCTAAATATATAAGAATAAGTTACTCGCTTACCAATCAATTCATTCTACGACCAAGTCGTGAGAACCGAACTCGGTCGTTAAGTGAGGAGTACCTTATTTTATTCTACTTCTGTTTTCTTGCATATCTCTATTTAAAACTTGAATAAATGTAATCAAGTATTTTCTTGCTGAAATCAATGCTGAAGGATACATAATACAGAGCAGATAGCGCAAATTTTTTTCAGGAGAATCAAGACTCAGCCCATTGAAATCTCTATTTCCTTCACTTAACAGCCGACTCCATCACAAAGATTTCGGAGCCCGTGGTGGGCAGTGGAAGAGCAGATCAGAAAGAGTATTACGATTTTCACTATTAATATAGTACAGTTTTCATTATTGATTATATAAACTGACTAAAAATTTTTGGTAAATCTTTTTTTTTAAACCAGATAATATTGATATACACAATCCAAACATTCTCAGAGGGAAACGTTCTAAATATTCTCTCGAAAGTAGAAATTCACGAATAAACATTTTGATCTGATTATATTGTCCACTTTTCATATATTATGCAGTATGAAGAATGCACAATATGCATCAATTATATTGCTCGTACTTAAAATTATTAATAATTTAAGCGGAAAATTTTGTGAAAAAAAAATGCAAAATTTTGCCTTTGATGCAACTAATATTAGAATCTAATTCAGATCCCAAACAATTGAGCAAACTCAAATAGCTGTTGATCACTTTAATACTGTGAGGTCCCAGAAAACCTCCATAAAATAAAAAGGTAAAAATGTATTTAAATGTACGGAAAATGGATACACGTGTTAACTTATTTTAACAGAGCAATCTGGTTCAATTTCTAAACTTATAAAATAATAAAATTAAATGTAAACTTATAAAACAATAAGAATAAATTGTGGATGTAGATAGAAATCTACCCTGGTAGGTCTAATTTTAAAGAAACAAGAAATGTTAAGAAGCAAATCGAAACTCCTGGAGAATGTCACTCCATACCTATTCACAAGTGACATTTTCCCACAACTGACCCAATTTATAGTTGTTTTAACTGAACAGAGATTCTCTGTCTTTCTGATTGAAATAGAAATGAATAGGAGCTAAAAGCTAGAAAGGGGACCAAATGGCACGCAGATGGTATAGAAAGGAGAAGAAAAATAAAGCAATAAAGTGAAAAGACACGAAAAATAAATGAAATTGCGAGGACCGAGGGAATTAATTGGCACGCTAGTAGTAAGAAATGGAGTAATAAAAATATAACAAAAGAGAAGGGATGGAAAGAAGAAGAAACACGTGATTCTTATTTTTAACAAAGAAAGAAGAGGGGGAGAAACAAGCAATATAACAGGCAATCACCACTATTCGGGTGTGGTATGCCTAAAGACGAACAGAGAAGCAAGAGTCTCTCTTTGAAGAAGTCAGCGACCACCTTTCCAAAGTCCGAAGAGGAAACCTGGACAGCCCAAGTCCATCATAAGTGCCCGAACATTGCCAAAGGGAAATTCAGAATTAACACTGGACATCCTACTTGGAATCAAAAGGATGAACAAGCACATGCTCAGAAAACAGAAAGGTTCCGCACATAGTTTGTAATTATAGTGAGTGAATTTGGACTAAAGACTGTGCTGCCATTATTCATTAAAAATGGATTAAAGACTGTAGTTTGTGTCATCAAATACATCAGTAAAGGTCTCGGAAGAAAGAATTGGAATTCTAACTGTAAATCCAAGTATTTATCCTCCATTGTCGGGAGTACATTGTTATACACTCTCTCTCAATAAAGGTCCTGGTTTTCTGTGAACGGTAGTAGTCTCTGTTTGTGCTGGAACAATTCTCACTTTGCCGTTCTTACTCACGTGTCTGACCACATAACCGCCATAGGCTAATGCCTGTTCTAATCATCCGTCGGTTACCCCACATTCGTTTCTCAATATAAAATGAAGAGTTATTACATTTAACTCTTACAAGTAATTTAATTAAAAACATTTTTCACAAGGAACTAAAATCATTATATGCTGTTTAAGCTTTACAACTGTTGATTTAAAAGAAGTTTCTGTGATGTGATGTGATAATGCATACTTTATAGTGACTACAAAGTATGCATTATCACATCACGTAATTCATCCATCAAATCATAATTTCTCAATTATTATAATTTTAAATCAAACAATACTATTGAAATCAAAGGAATTGCAAACAAATATATAATATATTTAAATAAATGATAAAATGATATATTATAAATAAAGAACTTATTTAATTATTTGAAGATAGAAATGCAGTTTCTGGTTTTTTATTTCTTAAAAATGATCTCAAGGCAATTATCATTTCAAGTTTATCAATTAGCAAAATCTGATTCTATTATTCATGTGTTTTGTATATTACATCTACAAGTAGTATGACATTATAGTGCTGATATCCAGTAAGTGTGAAAAAAATCTATCCTGAAATCTTACAAATGATTTCTAATGTATGGATTATAAGGTATTGAATTATAGAAAACGTAAGATTATGTGAATTATACTGCAGTTTGAAATTTTTGAACTTAGTCAAAATTCAAGTTTCAAAAAATTTGCACACTTCTAGTTATTATTATTATTTGTTGTTATACCAAAGATTAAATTAATCTCAAGAAGATTCATTTAATCTATTTTTAATAGAAAATTTTATTGTTAAAAAATGAGTAATGAACTTGGTAAACACTTTGCTTTAACTACATAATCTTTAAAAAATCAAGCACTGTAGCAAAGAAGCTCAATTTTAATCTGACATAACGTTTTCGGACCTAATCGTCCCTCTTCAGTGTCATATACATCAGAATCAGAATTAA
>WUQG02026977.1:0-11179 GCA_011317285.2 Androctonus mauritanicus | reverse complement strand
GAGTAATTCCTCACACTCTACACAAAAGCCTCAAAACACTAGATTTACACCCCAAGACATACATAACACTACAAAAGCCACCACTACTCAATACATGCAACATAGTAAGAAAGTTTCTCAGCACTGACACAGATAGCTATGTATTAGTCAACATATAACTAAACATCTAAAGTACGTTGTAGCTATGTCTTGAGCTATCTCAAGTAGCTCTGTATCATTGTAAAATACGTTTTATTATTTAAAGCACTAACATGTTGTAACTATTGTTTTCATTTTTACATCTAAAATAAGATGAATTTTTTGAAGAATGATTAGAAAAGAAATTTTTGCGAATTTTATTTCAAAGAATAACAAATTTTTGAAATAAGAATTACTTGAATAGTAATATTTATTTCTTGAACATTTTCATGTTTCTTTTTAAATATGTTGTATGTTAGTTAGATTAATTTGAGATTATTTTAAAACCTTAAAAGATGTTGTATATTTAATAATAAGTCATTTATTTATCAATTTATAAGTTAGTGACTTCTTGATATAAATAATAGCATATAGAATAATACTTTCGTAGTCAATCTGTTACTGATATAATAAAATACTAAAGCAAAAAAGATTTATCGTACAAAAATCTATTTTTACGCTATTATTATTATTGAAGTTTCTATAGTTTTCTTCGTAACTGAATGAAATAAAAGTGTCGTTTCCTGAGAATAAAAATTAACAATGAATATATTATACACTTAATAACTATTTATCTGAATGAAGCTATTTCCTATGATAAAAATCAACAAAAATTGAATAACTTTAACAATCATTAGACAGATCTCGTTTCCGTTATTTAAAAAAAAAACTGCCTTATTTTTTTAGCTATAATTATGTCATATGTTGTGCCAAAATGCAATTAAGCTGCATCACATGGTTACTTGTTTTTAACAGACTGGAAATGGTTTTCTTTCCGATTGTTTAAACAACTGAAATTTTCAACATTTCCGTTTGACTGTAAAAAATAAAGTTGATATGAAATGATTTACTTATAGGCTTATTAAAATAAATATTTTTTAATAAAGAAAAACTAAATATTTAGGTTTTTTTAATTTTCATTAAAACAATAATAAAAATAGACACTTTTACAAAAAATCATTAAATAATTTTTGATCAATGGTTTTAATTGATCAAAATTTATTATATGATTTTTTGTAAAAGGTTTTGATTGGTCAAAATTTATTATAGATTAACTGTTAATAATTTTTTATATAAATTATTAACAGTTAATCTAGAAATTTAATTATGAGTATATATATTCTATATTATTAAATAAGATTATTGTTTTAAATTAGAGTAAGAATCTTTATCAATACACACTCGATAAAATGATAAAAACACCCTTTTTTTGGACAAATCTACGAATATATGAAAAATCCGAATTTTAATAAATGATCGTAATATGTTAGTAATTTTCAATAAAAAAAATTTGATTTAAAATTTTATATTTATTATTCACTAAATTTTCTCATATTCTTGCCAATCTTAATCTTTCATATTCAGTGATATTTAAAATATTAAAATTTTTTCATGTCTCTGAATAATGATAGTTCAAAAGTTAAAAGCTAAGCTTTTTATTTCATTAATCTTTTAATCACCTTTTAGACTTAATGTTGCTTAAAATGATTCACTAAGCAGAGTAGCTCTAAGGCATAGCTGTAAATCGCTTTCTGAAAGAAGCCGTTAACTCGCCAATCTGTGAGCAGTATATATATATATATATATATTCTATTGAATATTTTACGTTTAAACTTCCGTTCTGGTTAGTCGTTAGTTTACTAAAGAAAATATTTTCGAAACTATTTTTTCATTTAGTTAAATAAGAAGTACGCTATTTAAACTGAATAGTTACGGATTTTGATATTTCTAGAAATGTATATGAAACTGTTTTCATCTCGATTAAATTATATCAATAAAAGTGAAATGATTAATTCAAATTTAAAAAACAATATGCAGTTCCAAAAACAAGGTAAGCACACTATTCTTGTTTTTAATAGGTTTTTCTAAACTTTTGACTATTAAATTTAAGTAAATTTAATTAACTTATATAAGACTTTATATATATAACTTTTTATATAAGACTTTATATATATATATAACTTATATAAGACTTTATATATATATAAAAACTTTTCGTACATATATACGAAAAGTTTTTAAAAATAATACATACTTTTAAGAATTGGTTATAAATCAATAGAAACCATTTACAGTGTATTATATATATAAAATGAATAGTTCTATCGAAAAACGGATTAAAATCATAATTAACGATACAATACAAGATGGTTATAATTTATTGAATATTTTTTAAATAAATTATTAATTTTTATACATAATCTTATTTCTTTCGCATTGTAACACAAAATCTTATTATAATAAAAGATATCTATGGCAAGTTTCCAGAAAATGGACATAATTTCAGATTGATCGTATGAATTGAAATATCAAATATAATTAAATCTGCTCAATTAAGTTCTTAATTTTCTCCAATTATCAATATGTGAATCATCGTTTGAAAGAAATTTTTCATTGGTAATGATGATATTTTAAAATTTGCCAAATTTATGAATTCAGTCTTGAAAATTTTAAGTATTTTTCTTGTTTAAACATGTCTGCCTAGTCGATGATAAGATTAAAAACTGTATTACAGATTGTAAACTACTATAGAAATGTCTTTATACGCATTCAGATTTTATATTATTTAGCTTTTAAAACTTTTTTCCCTTTTGGGGATACAAAAGTTTAAATATTGTTTTAAAATATTATTATGTATCTTATCATTCTAAAGAATTTTTAATGAAGATTGAAATATATTTTTGGATTTGATCTTTGTTTTCGTCTTTCAAATTTATAGGTCTTAACATTAGAAACATAAAGTGATATTCATATTTGTATTAATAGTAGTATCTAAGATTATATTTAAAATAAAAATGAAACTTCTTCATTCAAATTATCAGATCAACAATTTTTGATATGGGTATTTTAATAAGCAGACTTCTTGAAGATGTTCGTACAAAAGAATATGTATCAAAAATGTATGTTAAACATATTTTTATAATTACTAATTTTATTCACATCTAGAAAGTAACTGAACTTTTTGGAAAATTAAAAAACTATACAGAACATTTCAGAATTCGACTAAACTTACTGGTTGACTAAAGAATTAGCAGAATATTCTAGTGGTTGAAGTTGTTTAGTGTTACTATTGAAAACTGGATCGCCTGAACAGCCAAACAACAGAGAAAAATATATAAAATATCATATAAAAGAAAACTTGAAGCATAAATGAAAGATTGCGGTTCTTAAACACTATCAGAAGTTAACTTTATCTATCTCTTTTATGGTCGATCCATTCCAATTTCTTCTTCCAGAACTGATAGGAAGAGGCATATCCAAAATATATACCTATTACCATATATATTTGTATATAAGCCGATCCCCAATTTATAAGTACTGTACAGTATTAGTACAATATAACATTCATTGAAATAACTCGATAATTTCTCTTATAATTTAAAAAATTTTCCAAATTCAGTTCATTATTGGAATAAATAAGACCAATTTGACAAATTATTAGACTTACAACATTGAATCGTCAGGATATGATGCAAAGAAAAAGCTATACAGAGAGCAGAACGTGATTGTGTCGCGTAGCATCCAGTTGGGTTTCTCTACAATATGATTTTATTGAAATGTTTATTCAGAACAAAATATCAAAAAATTATTAAAATTTTTATTATTTTCGAATCTCAACATAAATATGATTAAAATTTAAATGATAAACAATCAAAATTTATAACGGAAATTTTGCTACTACCAACTTCCTTGGCTACTATTGATGGGAATGGAAAACCAGCCAGCACACGCGATCGTCGGGAACGCAAAGCTGATGTTTGAAATCAATTGCAAAATAATCATCTCATATTTTCTAAATGATTAAAACTATCTGAAAATTCATAAACTGTCGATCAGAAATATCGGAAATCGTTATATTTCCATTTAATATTAAGTGGATGATACATACATTTTTAATATTAACTGAATGATATGCACGTTAATGGCAGACATGTTTACTAGAGTTAAGAAAAAAGATCGATCTACACCAACGTTGATCTACAGATTCCCGATCTTATTTGCAAAGCTCCCAGTAGGTTAATATTTATGAATTTCATTAAATATAAACATTCATTCACATCCGCGTATTTTTAATAATATAATCGAGAAGAAGTAGGCATTTTTAAAAACAAATATGGCGTATCCAGCAGCTAGCATGGGATGAGCTATTAAGGATCCCATGCTAGCACGCGACGCAACGCGATTGCTTTATATATTTTCGATCATATTTGTGCAGTATCTAATACTCAAATACCTACAGAATTATTAATTTATATACATTCATACAGATTCACATATTTTTTATAAAAAAAAGAAAATCGGAAGAATCAATAAGATGATCATAGGAATAGATATGACAGATCGGGCAAAGGTGCGAACGGAACGCGATGCGACTGAACCGGTAAATCTTACTTTCTTATGAAAAGTCTTCTAATTTTTGATTCCACTCTTTATAATCTGTTCCCGTTTCTTCAAAAAAATTTTTGTAAAAAATTTCTTGGCTTATATACAAATATATACGATCATTTTTGAAAATCTTATATAATCCCATTACAATATGGCAATCGTTCGAAATTTTAAAAGTTCAATATTTTTAAAACTGTCATATGTAAATAATACTATATATTCATTTTAAAAAAATGTTAGATGAATTTTACCTGCAATAATTTTAAGTAATAATTTTTATATCTATTATCTATAAGTCTACCCCAAAATATTTCAATAACAAAATATTGCAGAACATTCAAATTTTAGATATGTTTTCTTTTCATTCAAATTATTTGTTTGAATTTTTCCGCTTTAGAATGATTGAGAAATATCCATTTTGTAACAGAACCATTTCAAAATTTTGAAGTAGTCCTGTTACAAAATGATACAGTTAAAATTTTAAAAATTCAATTTTCGTGTAAATATTTTACACACAAATCTACAGTACAAACACAAGTCCTCGTTCGGAATTTTTCTTTTTTCGTAAAAAATGATTATAAAATTTTATTTATATTGATAAGAAACTTAGTTAAGCATATATTTTAAATTTCAACTACAGTTATTATGATTATAACATATTGATGATATTTTATTATTAATAAAGTTCTGTGACAAAGTTTTATTTTCAAAGAAATAATTATGGATTTAGCAGAATAAATGAATTTCTTCTTAATTCTTTGCTTAATAATTAAAAGCCTTTATATAGTACCGTCATTCAATTTGGTCTTCCGAGTTATTCTTTAAGATAAAAATAAATGATAATAGTTTTTAAGTAATTAAAGAAAGAAGTGAGTAATAGAGATTTTAAAGATAAGAACTCATTAGAATCTTATCCAAATGGACATATACATTTTCAGCATACCTTTTCAAAGGAAAATGAAGTCACTAAACTACTCCTATATGGTCCAGCTAATAATTTTGAATCAATCAGCAAATTTTTTTTTATGAAATCAGGATAAATTTTAATATTAGAGATGGCCTTAATAGTTGCATTTTTAACTATATAGTTTCCGTTATTTAAAAATTAATGGATATTCAATTTTCTGATATTCTTACTTTAATTTTTGAACTAATCGATAGAATTTTACGAAATTCAACCAATAATTAATTATTCATTAATACATAAGTAATTAATTACTTCAGGATGACATCATATCGTCGTTGAAATGATATAGTGGTGACGTCGTGATGATAACACGTGATGATGGTTGAATTTCATTAATGATTATATTGATCATTTTGGTGATCATTACGAAAACGACTTCAATGCAAATTTTTCAATCATTCTAAAGCGGCCTATATAAAAGAAGAATGAATGTCTTTCTATAATTGCTTCTTATGGAATAAAAAAGAAATACATAATCTTAAATAATATTCACAATTTTGTCTTTGATTTTATCAGCATAGATATCACGATGATGTTATCATCATGATATCACCACTACATCACTTAAACGATGATATGATGTCATCCTGAAGCTATTAATTACTTGTGTATGTGACATCACGTCAATATGCTTATGATATCGTTGCGATAGATATTGACGATAGATGGCGCTAAATGGTTAAGCAATGCAGATAAGACATATGTTATCCTAAACTGCTTACACTTAGCGCCATCTATTGTCAAATATATAAAATAAAATTTTAATAAAATTTAAATGAAATCCTTTGAAATTAAATTATGCAGCGTCGAAGTGATCATTAATAGCAGAAAATCATTACCAAATTTCGTGAAAAACATACTGCAGTAGTTAGTTCAAAATTATTACGGGGGATACACAAAAGACAGACACGATGGCTATCTAATAAGCTTCCTTTTCCTTCGAAAAGTAGGCTAAAAATAATGTCAAATCTTTGACTTAATGCTTTTAATAACTCGAATATTAGTAGTTTAAATTTCAAAATTAATGGAAAAACCCTATTTTAATTTTATAAATTCGTCTAAAGCATATATAAAATCAAGCTTAAAATAATCAAAATATTGATATTTTTGAGTCTAATTTTAGCTATACACTATATGTAAATTAAGGTTGATAAAACGAATAAATAATTACACTATTTGTATTCATAATTGGGAAACAGCGACGCTATGCCACTAAATCTGTTTCATGATAAAATTTTTGAATATAAGTCTAACAGCAATTTAAAAAATAAAAAATATAGTTACTATCATTATCGTGTTACATTCAAAAAATAAGCAAATCAATCCAATAAATAGGACTTAGACAATTTATTTCAAAACTATTACATACCGTGTATAAGCCTGTCTACGACAGAGAAATAAACCATATGCCTAAACACTGCGAATATTATGTCGGATTATCGCTGTATCTTTTTGTTAACAAATTACTATTTCTCAATCTGTTGATTGCTAAGTGTCCCTGCCATAGGTCACTTACATCAAAGGATGTCAGATTGTTCAAAATGACAATCGACAAACACGCTCAGACTACTAAGAATTTTTAGTAGTAAGGGATAGGTCACGGATTCGAGCCAAAATTTTCTGGGTGGTAAGTCAATGTTTCAGATAGTCAATCCAGCCGACAACATAATAAAATCGGGTTAAATTAAACATCCATTAATATTTCGGGCCGCTATATTAAATCTATCATTTTGACTTCGAAAAATCAATCATCAGATTTAATTTGTAATTTGATCCCGTAAAACCTACATATCTCCTATAATGTTAATCCTATTTTGAGAAAATAGGACTAACCAAAAATGATTAACATTAATTTAATAACAACATAAAAATTAATCATTTAACATTATCCGTAAAATTTGGAGGATGCCATTTTTATGATCCCTTTTGAGTATAATTTTTTCAATCAAAATTGAAAGGATATTTTTCTCAGCATGAAACATTCAAATGGTCGAGAAATAACTATATTTTAGTTATTAAAACACTGGAAGTTTAACTTCCCCTTTTCTACTCTTTGGAATGTAATTCTGGATTGCCTGATTTTTTTAATTCATTTCAGTAGTCCCTCTATAACATCTCTAAATGTCAGCCTTCTAGGTCGCAGGGAAGTACTGAAAATCAGGTGGATATATATAGTCCATAAGCATTTTATATATTGCATATATACAGTAATTGAAACGTTTCCGATCTCTGTAAATCTTTCTGCCTATACAAACCAAATAAGAAGAAAATGTTTTATAAATTTTAAATATAATTTTAAAATATCAAAGAAGTATTATTTAAAATTTAGCTACTTTAGTTAAATAATAAATATTTAAAAATTAATACAAAAATAAAAAGTTTCACAGTTCCAAATAAATATAGTAAGATGCCGCACTGATACAAATAATGCATTATTTTAATAATAAAATAATTTAGGGATTTACGCTCATGAGGATGCTATCAGTCAATGTCAGAGGTGACTGACAGATAAAATTCTTTATAATTATCTATTAGTTTTTATTTGAAAATCAAGTGATAGCTAGCACTATGATTGTCAAAAGTTTTTTTTTTATTTTTTAATTGATTATTATTCAAAATCAAAATTTAGAAGGATGTATAAAAGTATATCATCGACTATATGCAATCAATGATATACTTCTATACATCTTTCACAATTTATCATATTCAATGCTGCCATTATGTTTCGATTTGTTTAATTTATTAATTTGAATTTTGGCAGTTCGAATGAATATTTGTGTAATATGTCCATCCATGAATATGCCGCATAGACAACGAAGTAATACGCCGCACGGCATTTTATTCCATTTATCACTAAATTGATTTAATGCTTATTTTTTGATCCTTCCCATTCCAAACTGAAATAAAAAAGTAGGCCTGCTACATATGAATTAGAGTGATCCGACTATTTGTCCGTTGTCTGTCCGGAAAAACAACAGGGATAAATATTATCGTGAATGTGTGAATTTTATTCTATTTGAATAAAATTCACATGTTATTGAGACCTATCAAAGAACTAAGATTATTGATAGTAATCAACATTGAGTCGATATTAATGACGTATCAAAGGAAAATATTATTCGCATATTTTTCTTGCCATAGCTTGCGTAAATATTATCCGATTTGAATGAAACGCATATATATTATGGGGACTATTTTAGGAACTTAGATAATTAAAAATGATCGATATTGGATCAAACTGTCTAGATGTCTGCATGTTAGACGAATTTCGTATAATATATATAATTGTTTTTAAAAATTAAGCCAAATGTTGTAGTATTTCAAAGAGGAAATAACATCTATCTTATATATCAGTACAATTTCCTAATTTTCATATATTATTCATTTCATTATTTATTTTGCTGTTAAAAGTGTTTTGACTGTTGTAACTACAATATTGTTTAACTGCTGCCATATTACCCAACACTTTGTGGAATATAGCAATTCGCAATGTTCGCATACCTTTTTTTTAAACATTAATTTTTTGAAATTACATATTTAAACTTTTGAAAGTCTTTTCCTATTTTCTCACTACTGTAATAATCATAGTATATTCTAACAAATGAATTTTATTTCTGATTTCAGAGGTCAAAGAAAACGCTTTTGAAAAAAACGTTGCCCTATTTCCCCGGGTTACTTTATATCAAAAGATTTATTCTGCTATATAAACATTATCTTATATAATAATATTAAAATAAATATAATCTAATGTTTTAATTAAATTATAAAATTTAAATCCAAAACAAAATGAAAAACTCAGTTTCATTAGCACTTAAATTTTGATTAATTATTGATAAAGTGGATTTGGAATATTCAAATTTCAGTCAAGATATTTTTGAAGAAAATCCGCATAATTTTCAATTTCTGTAATTACTTATTAAAAAAAATCCTTCTATATATTTCTAGGTGCAAAAAAATTCTATATATTTCTATGATATATTTTAATTATTATATTCTATATGATTATATAGAATATAATTAAAATATAGGCAGTAGCAGTAAAAATTTTAGAATCTATTTTATTAATTTTATGAAAATTTTCTACAAAAATAAAAACTTCAAATTAATATAATTTTAATACATTATAAATTTTAAAGAATATAAAGTTTTATAAAATTTGAAACTGCATTCATTTCAAGAAAGGACTACATAGAAACTTCAAAAGCCACTTTTGAACTACACTACTGTATAATAGTTGCGTATGAAGGCTTGATCTATGAATGTAGTATTGCATCCAAAAAACAAACTACAATTGATTCTTTCTTTATGCCAAAATAACTGTATTTGCTCATCATCGTCAATTAAACTTCTTAATTTTAAGTTTTAATGTATGGAAAAAAACATATGTAATACAGTATGTACTTTAACTTTTTTAAATTTTAAGTTTTAATGTATTTTTTCAACATTGAAAGTTAAAATAAAAAGTTTCATTTTAACATTAATCTCGCTTGTACATAATTTTTTATCAACCCCCTTCAAAAACGTATAAACGGGATTCTACTGTAATGCAATTTTATCCAATCAGCTTTATTTTTCTCAAAACAACTAACAATAAACTGTATCTTTAAGCTTAAAAACACAGCTTATTGCTAGTTGTTTTGAGAAAAATAAAGCTGATTGGATAAAATTGCATTATTATAAATTTCCATTACAAGCTTTCTCGTAAGCCAGTCATAATACTTACTTTTATAATAAATACAGATTTTTTTTCTATTAAATAAAATTTCAAAAATATATTACAGGTATTTTTGTAATTTTTAATTAATAGAAAAGTAAAAAATAATCTTTCAATTTTTTTTCCAAATAAATTTTTTAATATAATGAAGTTTAAAGAGAATTTCGGCTTTTATCTAAAACATAAAATAGTCAAATATCGTATAGCCAGTTTGCTTCTCCCGCCATCTATCGACGAAATTGTATAAAATTTAATTTTGCATCGCATATTATATAGAAAGCGATTTTACTTCGATTCTAATTATCGCAGACCTATAAAATTTTTCTAATTTCATTAACGACATTTTCTTCTCTTCGTACCAAAATCTAAATATAAATCCTTATAGGCAATTTTGAGAGGAAATATTTGAAATTTCTTCAAAATTTTAATTTTTGAAGATGAGAAATGCTATTTGTAGAGAACAAAAACTACAACTAAAGAAATTAATTTACATTTCTCTCTTCTATAAAATATATACTATTAGAGAAAATTGATTCTAAAAAAAATCCAAAATTAAAAAAATTAGCTAAAAATAATTCATTTTTATAAACAAACATCAAAACAAAGTAACATACAAAAAACACAGTGTAAGAATACACTGCATTTTTGTGTGTTTTTATTTTGTCAATAATAATCATTCTGTTTAGCCTTTCAGAGACAGTTTTCGGTATTTATATTATACAATAATACACGTAGGTTTTTGATATAAATTATTAATATGTATATTTGCTTTTACAGGAATCATCTTTATTTTCATCATAAGTCGTTAGTTAGGATTACATTATTTTCCTTTAAGGGTGTTAACAAGATTTCGCTATGGGACAGAAAAATCATATAGCATCATATAAGGTAAGTAAAACTACATAACATAATAATAAGAGAGAGCAACCTCATCT
>WUQG02026966.1:0-11180 GCA_011317285.2 Androctonus mauritanicus | reverse complement strand
TCTTTGTTACTCTTTTGTTCCAGATTCAAGCTAAGGCCATAATTGGGTAGTGAGAATTCTTCTGTTAGGGACTCTACATTATTCTCCTTGTCCCAAATAACAAAAATATCATCATTGTACCTTAAATATGCCTCATTAATCGTTGATTTCAAGCTCGTCTGTTCTATCGTTCTGATAACTTGCTCTGCCAGTGTGCCTGCTAGCAGGCTCCCAATTGGGACACCCTTAGTCTGTTTGTAGAATTCATTGTTAAATCTGAAGTAAGACTTATGGCAGAGAATGTCTGCTAATTCTCTATATATCTGGGAGTTCTCATTTGCTCCTGGTGCTTTCTCTAGAAAAATCTGTATAAACATAAGCATGTAAGTGCAATGTTAAGGGACGGATAAAGCTTTTCGAAATCATAGGTAGCTAGTATTTCATTCCCTCTTAGGTTTTCGTTGTTTGACCTTGCTGAGGAAGGTTTTGGAGGAGTCAACCGTTTGTGGGTATCCTTCTAGATGCATATTTATCCATTTCGTTACCTTTTTTTCTTTGTTGTATGTAGGTGACCTGCATTCCTTGATTATTGGTCTGAAGCCCATAGGTGCTTTGTGAGTCTTTGCATACGCAAAGAGTCTGGAACACGCCAGGTTCAGTATTCTCCTGCTGTCAGAAAATCTGGCATTGCCTTATTCCTCATGAGATTGGAGACTCTTCTATCAAGGCGTCTGTTGGATCATTAAATTTGTAAGGAGGAATAAGCGAGATCAATCAAAAATCACTTTGCAATCGACCAGTCAATCACAATCGATGGGTTGAACACCCTGCTATATAACATATGCTTTGACATATATATGTTTTGACTTACATAAATTTCACAGAACAATTCATTTATATAAGTTAAGGATTTTTCTGTATATTTGTAATTTGAAATTGAATCCAAATTAAGAATAAATAATGATAACTCTGTAATACTTAAACTGATGTAGGCATTACCTTTTTCCCCTAGAAAAATGCCTATCCAGCTGATGAATTGATGCCTTTAAGTTGCAAGGGTAGGTTCAGAGATACAGAACCAAGTCGTGGAGATATTGATGATGCTCTAGGAAAGTATGTTTGTTTTAATTTTTTTATATATAGTGTAATATTTATAATTTGTAAAATTTATTTTAGAGAGATGTTTTTGATATAAAAGAAAATTTAAAAAATTTTAATGTTTCATATTTAAAAATAAAAAAAATGTATTTTTTTTTCTATTCTCTATACCCTATTATACATAATTATAATTAAATTATTAAAATTCTTAGGAGCTTCAATTTTGCTCTCTCATTTGCCAGTTTGCTAAATATTCCAACCAAATTTCAAAAGTTAGCCTCCACCCATAACATTTTCCTATTAAATTATGTCACTGAATCCTATCACTCTACTTAAAGTAAAATTAAAAGTTTTAGATCTTTTATGTTTTTGTTTTGATTATATTGCATTAAATATATTTAACTAGAGAAAATAATAATCAAATACATTACTAGCTGAATAATCCCAATAATAAAAATTAATTTAGAATAAAACTAAAGTTAATAATTAAATTCATCTTATCCAATTTAGTTCATCTATTGGTAACTAAATTGCAAATTTTAATGTTTACAGGTCAGCCTCTGTTATCAAGATTAAAGTTTTCCTGGAAAATGCTCTTAAATCAAATTTTTGTATTTTTGTGAATCAAAGATTAAATTATTATTAATTACCATTAAAAATATTATGATTCCTGAGCTCAAAAAAATACCTACTATTTTTCAATGAAATAAATCAAAATACAATCCAAATATATCAATGACAACATTACATCAATAGGTAATATTGTTATAAAACAAATGTAAAAACATAATTTTATTAGAGAAACTCCATAATAAAGAGGTCAGCTGTTGGTCTGAAACAATTAGACTTCCAATCATAAATCAGTATGATTGGAAGTCTAATTGTTTCACACAGATAATGTGATATCATTTATATTATCCAACTTCAATTCCAAGTCTCATATCCACACATGCTTTTAAAGAAACCTGGACTTTGACCATCAGTCCCCATCCTTGAATATTTAATGCAATATCCAATTGTTGGCTGATTATTTGGCAGTTCTATTTCAATCCCTATATTAGGTCCCACATCCTTTGAGAAATTAGCAGACTGTAGAGATGAAAATCAAGAAGCTGGAATGGATTTGGAATCCTTGAATTTCTTAATAAGTGGACAGGATTCAATCCCAGTTTTCTAGTGGGATCCTAAATATCCTGCTAATAGGTGCTAAAAATTGGCTGCATGTATCCTATGCAGCCAATTTTGGCATCTATTAGCAGATTGAATTATGCATGATGTGGGCAATCAGCAGTTCATCTCAGGAATAGTCTTACTCTTTATTAACCTCTGAGCAAAAAGGGATGTAAAATTGGAAAGAAATGAAATGTATCCAAAAGCTGATATCTAATGTTTTTTAACAATTTTATAAAATATACAATCACGAAAAAATAACCATAATTATTCACTATGAATATCCATACTAGTTCTAACTGCTTTAATTCTTAGGTTACTGACTAAAGAAATCCAATAAATGAGCACTTTCACAGTAACAGGTGCATTTATTACATATCACAACTTACAAACATAAATTTAAATTACAAAAATTTTTGTAATTTAAATTTAAACAAATTGCATTCTTTTATGTGTTCCGTTTCACTTTGTAAGCCTGATGATGACAACGTATGTTGTCGAAAACGTTTAAGTTGTGAAATGTAATAAATGCACCCGTTACTGCGAAAGTGCTCGTTTACTGGATTTCTTTAGTCACTATGAATATTAAATCAAAAATCAATGACAATATGGTATTGAATGTTTCATCATGAACACAACAAAGAAAACATAATATAAAAGCATTTTTTTTGAATCTATATTTTCCTAACTAATTTAAAATTGACATTACTATTTGTCTATTATATTATCACTTAGCAAAGAGTTATCACTTGAAGTATTTAAGTATAATTCAGAAGTCCACACTCCAGAATTTTTTCTGTAGGGATTTGGCCTGGGTTAATGAAACTGCATTTCTCAGTTTATATTAGACAAATTAGTTGCGTGAAAACACATCAACTTTCAACCCTGATGACCTGAAATTGAGTCTGGATTCCATCCTCTTGAAAACTTCATATGAAAGGTTCCTGATATAAAAATAGCATAGATGATAATATTGGTAGTCTTTAAGTTTCTGTTAAAAGAGGTGCCTTATTGAACTTTTGAAACATTCACTTGTTATAAATTTCTTTAAAATCAAGATAGTTTCATAAATTGAATTTTTGTATAAATTATGTTTGCTTATAAAATTGGGATCTTATAAACTGAAATTGACTTGTAAATGAAAATAAAACCTGTCTCAATCTAAAATCAAATCAGAGACCTTTAGGATAATTTCCTAATATTCTACTAGTTAGATAACTAGGACATTAGATAACTTGCTCAAATTGCCTAAATTTTGATGTATTAGCTATCTTATATATCAGACCAAATTGATATGCTTTCTTATTATATTGTCTGATAATATCAGAGTATCCAACATATTATATATATTGCATAAAATTTCAACTTTCTAACTCATATGGAACCTAAAAATTTATTAGCATGATGTATAATCCACATATCATTCTAGTTGATGATAAAATATTAGATAATTATTAAGTTATAACCTATCAAAGTATCATGATATTCTATTAGTTGAGTTTTGTTATGCAAAATTTAACTAAAAAATCCCTCCTGATCTGATCTTATAAGTATAAATTAAAAAGTTGTATAATGAGCATGCTGGTATAATTATAATATAGAAAGAAATTATAAATATGCAAAACCCAAATTATCACAAATACAAGATAGTTTATTTATTATAACACAGTCTATTTGTATTCAACTCAGTTTGT
This sequence comes from Androctonus mauritanicus, assembly GCA_011317285.2. Taxonomy (NCBI): domain Eukaryota; kingdom Metazoa; phylum Arthropoda; class Arachnida; order Scorpiones; family Buthidae; genus Androctonus; species Androctonus mauritanicus. The sequence goes on along the minus strand of WUQG02026966.1, from coordinate 7,239 downwards.
TGTTGAATAAGAAAATGTATATTTCTATAAATGTTTTGAGTTTTAAATTTATACATAGATTATACAAAAAAATAAAAAAAAAAAAAATATAGCTTTTTGAATATTTATATTAATAATGGCTGAATATTAATTTATTAAATCTATTTGATTGTTATTTATTTAATTATTGCCTATGTTGTTAACATATTATAGAATAACTATGTATATTCATGTGAATAATTTGTATATAAAATATCTACGGCCTACTCCACTTATAGAATGCTGTCTTTTTTTTTTTTTTTTTTAAATCGTAAATTGTTAAATTCTATGAATATTTTGGATTATTTGATATTATTTAACAATGATTATTTTAAAAAATCATGGTATAGGCCAGTTATTTAACTCTGATAAAAAGAAAAAGAAAACAGTGTAAATTGTGGCAGTTGTAGCTTCTACCATTTAGATTACTCAATGCAATTAAACAAACAAGCAATCTAAATAAATAAATAAATAAATAAATATAAATATAAGATTTAGAAATACTAGATATCACATTAAGTCTTCCCTTATTAATTTGTTCCTAAAAGGGCCTACAATATAATCTCTCTTTTTTTACTATCTTATAAATACTAATAATCCTTGACTTTTAACAGGGTTTGGTTTTAACTCTGCCATCATACATCAGGTTTGGTTTGAAGTTGGAAATGTCCAAAATTTATGGATTTCTCACTACTAATGTTCATTAGGAGACTATACAATATAAATAACACAAAACTAAAAGAACCAAAAAGGGGGGCTTTCCATATATAAGACAGACTATTGGACAAAAGACTTGAACCATTAAATTGCATTGACCTATCACAGAATTTACTAATTACATCATTGTTATAAGTACAAACAGTCATAAATCGAGGACTATTTATAAATATCAATATGATTAGTATGTAATTTTTTAAGAAAACATTATTTTCATGCTCTGAGATCATGCAACTAGTACTGCCACTAAAAGAACATGCACACAACAGGGTTAAGAATATTGCTTAATATTCATTTATGTGAGAATTAATCATAACTAACTAATATATTAGTTTTTGAAAAAATTGTATTATTAGTTATGACTGTAATTTGTAAAGCGCTTTCAATATATATTGTCATTTTAATTAAATTTTTTAAATGAAAATCCAGAGAAATTTATTATAAAATTTTATAGAGAGAATTCTTTGAAAATAAAATTTATATTTATTAAATAATTATTTTAAATATATTAATAAATGAATAATTAAACATTTTCAGTTTTTCTTTAACACTTGTGGATACTTTAGATACTTTGGTGGTAAGAAATCATTTAAATTTTTCAGTAAAATTTATTTTTAAGACTCTTAAAATTGATAATTTGTTAAATTTTAGTTGTTGGGTGATCTGGATGAATTTGAACATGCTGTGAGACTTATTATTAAAGATATATCATTTGACAATGATGTGATTGTTTCTGTGTTTGAAACAAATATAAGAATGCTTGGGTGAGTTAATATAAAAGCTAATTTTTTAAAAGAATTTACAACACAGCCATTCCCTGAATTATGTAAGAATTATATTTTATGTAATTTTATGCAAATCAGAATTTAGATAAGTAGAAAAAATAATTTAACAAAAATTCTGAATTAAAAACTGCTAAAGCTAGTGATTACAATGATTGTACCTCTACAATGTTACAGTGCTGTATTGTTTCCTGACTGAAATTAGAAAATACCATAAGGCATTATATCATAACAATATGATATTTAAAATCAATAAACAATAACCAAAAATAAATAAATAAATAATTCAAGTGACATGAGCTTAAATGTTGTAAATTAATATGTTTGGACTTTTAACTTGTAAATATAGTAATTATTTATGCTATATATCTTAAAGAAATTTTTAAAAATTACAGAAAATTTTACATTAGATTGAATTTACATAAGTTACTTATTACAAAAGTCAGGAAGTGGCTGTGTTTTTAATTGTGGAATTTATTTGCTATATTCCAGGGATGATCACATTTTTAAGATCTAAAGGTGGTATATTACTAAAATTAACAACAGTCTATTAGTTATCAAAAGGGAAAATAAAAAATCAATAAAAATTTAAACTGAATACACAGTAATTTTATATATACAGGTAGTTCTGGTTTCATAAGTTAATTAAATTCTGAACTGCACTCATAAAGTAAGAACTCTTAAATCAAGCATTAGTTTCTATAAATTTAATATTAAAAACAGAAGCTTCATTCTCAACAATGAAATTACGTAAAAGGTTAAAAAAAATCAATACTTTGTGATTAAAAATTGATTTATTTATTTAAAGAAATTAAAAGTTTTTAAAATCAACCAAATAAAGAAATTTTGTCATATAAACATTAAAAAATTTTTTTATTCTTTATCACTATTGATAAGTGGATGAATTTTATAGAACTACTGCTTTAGGCACAATCTGGATATGAAAGTTATTTACATAATATGCTGTAAAACCATGATAGCCAGAGAGCACACTACTAGGTGTCTTGGTCCACAATTTTGATATTTTCAGTTTTGTAACAGATGACAAAGTTTCTGCTACAAACCCAGTCTTACTATATTATACTGTATTTACTATATACATGGTTTGAAATGCCTTTATATGAATTCTTTGTTAGGTCAACTTTGCTATAATTAGAATTTTTTTGTGATCATAAAAAGCATGATATGAGGAAGATATCCTGAAAATTTCAAATGACTACTATAAAAAATAACAAAACATCACAATTTACTTAACTTAATAAATAAAAAAAAATTTTAATAAATATTCATCCATCTTGAATTGAAAGTGAAATATGATATACTTTGCTCTAAAAATATTAAGACACAAAAAACAAACTTAATAGAATCAAATAAAAATTTTATGCCCTTTGAGCCCAGTTTATAAGATTAAAGTATTCCTGGAAAATGCTCATAGATTGAGGTCTAAATTCTTTTTAATTTCCAATAAAAAATTATAATTCTGAGCCCAAAAATGCAAGCCATTTTTCATTGAAATTTGCTGAAATACAGTTAATTACATAAATGATAAAATAAATCTATAATTAGCATTAATTAGTATAAAAAATCTTAAATAGTAAAGTTTTCTTAAAGAAAATCTCTAATGAAGAAACTGGCTACCAGATAGAAGTGTTATGAAAGTTTCAATTTGTACAGATAGCTGGTAAGATGTCTTTTACCATTTGGAATAACCATGTTCAATTCCAGATCCTATATTTTCACATGCTTTTAATGAAATTCAAATCCAGCTCTTCACACCCATCATTCAAAATGGCTATGTGATAAAGCAGTTGCTTAATACCTTGAAGGCTAGATTTAATTTGTGGTCCCATATTTCCATATTTTTTAGGAGAATGCAGGACAGCTTGTTGAACCCAATTCTTTAATCATCTGGTTCACTCCACAAGGAGTGTGTGTTGCCCATAATAGGATTGAAATGTCCAACTGCTTAATAATTGCTTGTTGAAAGAAGGTGTAAAGTTACACAGGGAACTCTGTAGTGGTACTATTGGTTGTATTGTTTAGTAGTCTCTTATTAGAGAGAAATGTAAAACCGAAAAGAAAGCTAAAAAAATATCTCCAAAAGTGGATATCTGCAGTTGTTCAGCAATTTCATAAAGTATTTTTTGCAAAAAACATTAAACATAATAATTCATTATGAGTGTTTAGGAAAAACAAAAAATATAATATGGTATTAATTGTTTCGTCATCAACAAAACAGAGTGCATATCATGAAAACATTTGAATTTAATGAAAATGCCATTTCATAAAGTTTATAGATAACTAAACATTATTATTTATTTATTGGATAGCAAATAAAGCATTGGCTGAGACCAAGAGGAACCAATTCCAGTTCTGCACATTAGAATTTTTTCTGATTGAATTTGGTACTAAGACTATTAATCTTATTATGTTACAAACCAACTGATTAGAGATTTCCCAAATTAGTTGAGAGAATGTTTTCTGTTTCATTCCTAAGTATTTCAAATTGAATTTGTTTCCCATTTGAAATATATAAATAAACATTCCATATAACATAAAATAGGACAGATGATGATATTGGCATCAATTATATTCCTCCTCTTTAATAAGGCATGGTTTAAATCACATTTTAAAGTGTTTGCTTGTTATAAATTTAACATAAAAGCAGAATAATGCTCATGTATTAAATTTTTAATATAAATAATTGCTCATAAAATTGGGATCTAGTATATGAGGGCCTTATAAACTGGAGTTGATCTGCATAGTACTTTCAGTTTATGCTATCTTCAGTGTACAGCAAATACAAATGATAAGGAATAAAAGAACAATAGAATGTTACAAAAATAATAAAATGTTTTTAGAATATCTTTATATCTTGCAGAATAATTTAAAAAACTGAAAAATTAATGAAACAAACTAAAATTTTTTTAAGTGGGTTATCCACTTAAAAAAATTTGCCATATAGGAAGCAGTGTTCATAGATAATAAATGTGATATCATTACTTCATCTGATCCTTATGTGGGCCAATGTTAGGAAGATTACTAAAGTAATAATTTGTAAACAAATTTTATTTATAGTCAATTTATATTTAGCTTAACGATACTTCCATTTTTCCCTTGATTTTTTAAAATATCTTATTTAATTTTACTTAATGATGATAATTTAATTGTAATTTGATAAAAAATTACCCTAATTGTTGAATTAATTTTTTAGGGGACTTTTAAGTGGACATATTTTAGCAACATACTTACAAGAAGAATTTAATCGAATGAATTGGTATAGGGGAGAATTATTAATTATAGCAGAAGAATTAGGACAAAGATTACTTCCAGCATTTAATACCTCAACTGGTATACCTCATCCAAGAGTAAATATTTTTTTTATTCTATTTTAAACTGCATATTGATGAATGAATATAAATTATTAATATGAATATTTATGACATAATTTAAATATTTATGGGTAAAAATTATCATTTTCCAAGCTGTAATGTTTTTCATATTAATGTTTTTAATTTTTTTTTTGTTTTTCAAAATTTGTAAATTTGAAAAATTTACATTTATGAAATTAGCAGTTTTTGTAAAATTGACTTGTAAGAGGATTTATTTATAAGACTATAAGTCTTCTTACTTATTTGTAAGAGTTCCTGGTTTGCATAAAACTTGCATTCCTGGAAATGTTTAATAAGTTGTTTGTTTGTGTGTATGTATACACATATATAAATAATTATTTGCATGCATGATTTCAATATACAAAATCCTATTTTTATGAAATTAGTTTGTATCAAAATTTCAATTTATCAGCTTCTATCTCATATTTACAAGAAACATTTAATGTCAAAACATTGCAAAGTTGAATAATAAAAATAAAAACATGCTAATAAAAATAACATAAAACATGCTGCCAGTATCCAGGGCTGGTTCTAGTAAATGTGCAGTGCATGCATGAATGTAGGCAGCCAAATCCTTAGGGTGGCTAATAGTGCACTTTAACCCATTTGCTGCCAGTGATTTATGGAAATTTAGGTTTAATTTTCATAAATTAATTAGGTTTATTAATATAAAAAAATATTAAAAATAAAATTATGAAATATCACTTAATTTTCAATGAAATCTTGTAAAATTTTCAAATTTTATCAATTATTTTGACTTCTTTCTAATAATGTAAACATTTTTTTTTTTTTTTGGAAATTAATTTTTTTATAACTTTTCAATCTATATATGAAATTGACAAAAACATAATTTGTTTTATATGAAATCTTAGTCATCCAATGAAATAATTGATACTTTTAGATAGCAACAAGTTCTCTGAACAAAATGAACTACAAGTGAAGAAATGTGGTCAAATTTTTCAGAAATTGTTTATAAAAAATCAAATATTATGTAACTTCAGTTGAATGAAGTTACATCATATTATAAAAAAATTACATGAATTCATTAACTATTGTCATTTTTATTAATATTTCATATTTATTAATTTGTCCTTACTTCATTTGTACAATTTTTAGTAGTCCTTTAAAAAATTTTTTTTATTTATATCAAAAAATTTCAAGATATATGAAAATGATCTCTTCTCATGCATAAACAGCTATATTATTCTTTATATTCCTCTAATTGGACTAGAAATGGTTTATTGTGGCAACCCATCCAATTCCGCATGCTGTGGGGTAAAATAGGCTTGGCTGCAATTCCCTGAGAAGTGAGTGGTTGCTGTAAAGCAATAAAAGTGCCACATCCATTTAAATGACTACAGTTTGTTTACATTTCATTTTTTGTGTTTTTTTTTTTTTTTTGTTGATTTTGATGAAATTGAAACAAAAAATGAACAATTAAGATACATTTTAGTTTATTTTAACAGAATTAACCAACATTTTCCTATTATCTAAAATATATTTGTTTTCAGAATTTATAGCTCTCCTAGAAAAAATTTGAATATTTTTTTTAATTTTAAAAATATCATTTATCTTATCCTAAAGTCATAATAATTTTAATATATTAAACTATAAAATCGAACATGGGGGAAAAAATCCAAATTCTGATGAGCCATTCAATTATAAACAATGTTTGTTTATATATAATTTCAAAAGAATATTTTGGCAAACTGAAAAAAATTGGGAACTACCATCAAAAGGATATATTTTCAATAAATATGCAAAAAAAATTTGCAAAAGCCAGATTAATAAAATCAGAATTAAAATTTTTTTTAAGTCATTTGATATTCCAATAGTAAATGGTAAAGGTGATGCATGAAGTAATTTACAATCAGCTAAGTGATTATATCTGTATTTAATGCTACAGTAAAAAACATTGTAAGAATAACCAATTATTGGCTAGTAGACTATTGTGATTGCATCTATACTACATTATAGTGCTGCAAAGTCACTAATTCTATCGAACATCAATAATAACAATAATAATAATAGTACTTACAATTAAACCTGACGGTTAACACGACTCTGCAAATCCAGAGTTCTGCCTGAGCTCAGGTCTTTTACTATTTTCTAATAGATATAAATATATTCAAAATAAACAACGATAAAGTTTAACATGTAATCGACAAAATAAACAACTGGAAACTTATAACCATAACAGTATTAAACAAGTGTTAGAACTAGATTGGCAAAACTACATTAGCAACTTACTAGTAAATTGAATAAATTCTCAAAACAAATTAAATAACAATAAAAATATAAATTTATTAGACTCAAAAACCACTTACAAA
>WUQG02026955.1:0-11180 GCA_011317285.2 Androctonus mauritanicus | reverse complement strand
ATTACCTGATTAGTAAGGTGAGTGAAGTATCATGATGCTTTGTGTAGTCGATAGTGATCAGTTAGCTTTAAAGAGTTATAATTCAAAAACGGTGTCATTTAGAATGTTCATTAGACATTTTCAACTTGTTTTGAGGCCCTCTATCAGTACACAAAATTTTACGACAAAGTTTTTCTTCACCCTGTATAATTACCAAAACTAGCAGGATGTGTAATAACAAAAAGGATATCTATCCTTTTTGTTATTGAACCATTGTAGGAATCTTTATCATTAGAAAGATAAAAAACAAATAGAATCATTAGCAAGATCTACAAAACTCCTCAGATTTCTGTAACAGTCAAAATTTTTTGTTAACATTTTTAAAATTAAGGAATAAAAATTACAATTGTAATTTTCTAAAAAAGTAAAATCCACAAATGGGGATGTAACCTAATAATGGTCACCATCGAATAATTCTCTATATGAGTTTGGAAGAGTTTTTACAGTGATACTCCAAGATTATATAAGATCAAATCCCAAAATTTCTACTCATTTATATAAACAGGTAATGTCTAGTTATTAAAATTTATTATAAAATAATAGGCATTTGAATTCATATTAATAAGTCTGATGATAAATATATATAAATTTCAAAATATCTTTGAAAAAGTAATTTTTTATGCCACAATTTGCCAATTTTTGACAAAATTTACAATTTTTTGTTTTTAATTTTTCATATAACTCTGGTGTTTGCAATCACTTTTGAAATAAATATAAGATGTAAACAACATATCAATGTCACATAAATGTTATCATCATCTATATGCAGCATTTTACATCAATTTCCTTTTATTAAAAAAATATCAAATTGAAGCTACATTTATCACATTCAACAATGTAAATTAGAAGCTTTTAGACATTCAGAGAATAATGATAGTCTTCGATTATAGTGCAGGCCAGATCCCTGCCCCACACTCATGTTATAACTAGGGATGCTGTATCAAAAAAGATATACAAATTCAATACTATATTTAATAAAACTGATTCAAATTTTTTAACAAAATTTAACAGAAAAAAGTTCAATTTTTTAATGAAAAACTTGAACTTGCTTCTGTGTATATAAAACCTGATATTAAAAAAAGTTATGCTTAAAATGGCTGTAAAAAAGTGATTTTAAATCTTTTTCACTAAAATATTTACAACCATCAATATCTATCATGTAGAACATCAGCTGGGAGGCATTGAAATAAATGTTAGTCTAATAGAAATAAAATATGTAGACATCACAAGGGTATAGCCACCATCACTAAAAAACAGAAATGTAATAGTAATGAAAGTAGATAGTTAATGACAGCAGATATAGTTGGTGAATATATTATGGATTGCAATTCATTATAACTGTAATTCATTATAAATTAATGTTTTGTTAACATTAATTTATGCAACAAGAAAGCTTATTTATAAATATATACAATAATAATGAAATATGAAGCATCAATAATAATAACTTTTATATATATAATCTATTTATAATAAAGGAATAGACATAAGGATTATTATAAAATCCTTTGTCTATTCCTTTGAGTGATCTTATTGGTTACAATAATCACACGATATTCTAGCTAGCAGATGATACTGGATTATTACAATCATGTCTTTGGTAACTAAGCAGTCTCATTGGATCATAATGGTTATGTGATTGTTACAGATGATACCAATGATGCATTTAATTCGAGAAAATGAAACATTAGAAGATTGAACAAATTGATAGAATTCTAATAGAGAAAGAGAGAGAGAGAAAAAAGGGGAACATTCGAAAAGACACATATTTCAAATACAAAATGTATCTGTAAGGGAAAGATTTTCAGAATCATTGAAAAAATCTTGAATGTCATCTAAAAGGCTATAATTTAAGAAAAAGAGAAACTGAAGTACAACACCATGAACTGTTTGGGCAATGCCAGGCCTGGGTCTACTAGTATATATATATATTATTTGAAAAATATTTCATATATTGGAAGTTTTATATAATCATTATAATTTAGTGCTTATTTCAATATTATATAGGACAAAAGTTGTTATATTGCTATAATAATTGTTATTGATATTTAATTAACATTATCATCATATATTATAGTGTTTCAGTGAGAACCCCACTTTTTAAATAGGTAGATCATTTGACTTAACTAAACAGTAATGTAAGCTGTGTAAATGAGAGATAAATAATAGGAGAATGAACTTTTACCATAACAAGTGGTGAAAATGACTTCATCCTCAGACACATTTCAGTGCATTCTTGATACATGCCTGTACCAAAATTGTTTATTTCTATCTGATGTTTGCCTGAAGATCCCAAATGGTTTGTGATCTGTTTTTGTATATTCTCTCAAGATAGCTCCACAAGAAGTAATCCACCGATTGTTAGTTCATTGTCCTCCCTGTTAACCTATGGCCACCAGGTGACAGAGTCCACAGGTTTTTGGAGATAATAGTCCACAAAGAAGCTGTTGAGCACTACAGACTCATTGGAAATGTGGCAAGAGACACCATCTTACTGAAAATACCCCGTGCATACATTCAATTCAGGATCTCTGGGCAAACATCTTGATCAAAATAAATAATATCAATGCAGGTACATTGAGATATTTATCAGAAAACATGGTGAAACATGCACAAATGTGTCTCATAGAGGATGAGGACATTTTTAGAACTTGGTGTGATGGTAAGTCATTCTCTCATTTACACATATAGTTCATACTACTGTTTAGTTATTAAGGCAAATGACTGACCTGTTTAAAAAGTGGGACTTCCCACTAAAATACACTATAGTAATTGTCTTAGATATTTGTTGTGTATATATACATCATATTATAATAGTTATTATGTAGTAGTAATTTATGTAAATTTAACTTATGTAACATTTGCTTTTCTCACTTTCTTGAAGTATTACATAACATATATATATTTTTGATCATTTAACAAAAAAAATTGTAGAATTTAAAATACCTCTAACAATGCCTCCACTGTAAGAATCTCTGTGGGTAGCATGATAAATTGCTCTACGACCAAGATCAAAGGCTTCTTCATCACTCAAATTGAAATCATAGCCACCATCCATTACTCCATAAGCATAAGTTGCTCCAGAACCAACTGAAAATATATCTCCAGCAAAACGATTACCTTCACTATCTATGTAATATAATCCTGGTCCCTTAAATCAGAAATTAAAATCATATAAAATTTTATTATACAATAAATTATATAAATTTAAAAAAAATTTACATACTTTCTTATCCCATCCAGAAATCATTACTCCCTGAAACAATCAATCATTCAATTTCTTAAAATATACATAAATTATATAAAATATTTAAGCTAAACGACTATTTACAAAAAAACTTATTATTTTGTAATATTTTTATTTTCTTTTATTACTTTTATTTCTTATCATTGCTTTCTTAAATCTCTTGATAACTTTTTATGTAATCTTATATTTATATTTTACAATAAAATCATGCTTAATTTTTCAGTCATACAGTAAAAGTATTGCTTAACATAGCAATACTTTTACTATATATGACCGAGTATAATTTCCTTATTTGTATGTTTTTATTTAGTAATCAATATATATTTTGATCAGAATGCCAGAAAATAAAGAGAAAGTAATCTGGAATCGTTATGACCATTAATTCCTTCCATATTGTGGAACTTCAGATTGGTATATCGGTTTCTACAATATATACAGTATAATTCACAACAAGTATAAAAAATTTTAAGGTGAGATTAAGAACATCATTAGAACAAGTGAAAATACTATTCTTCAGAAATATTTCTTAATCTATTAGTTTAGGCACTAAGAAAATTTTTCATAATTGCTATCATATTAAGATTTAATATTACATTTCTCATATATATTAAAATAAAAAAAATATACAAAAATAAATACAAATATAATAATAAATATACAAAAGATATGATAAACAGATGGCATATAATAAACTCAAGGGCCTTTACTACTATTAATTATCTGAGCCTGTGAAAATACTTATATTTTTTTTTGATTATGTCCTTGTTCTTTCTTCATAATACAGGTCAATCTCAATATATAAGATTAAAGCAAATAATTAAATTCTTTGTCCAATGAACAAAGTTTTAAAAGCTTTCTTCATTGGTCAAAAAGATGAGCATGTTTTTCATTTGCTTAGATTACACAAGCAATAGAGATGGTGTTCTAACTATAAGTATTATATATAAAAAATATTATTATATAATTGATAGATGAATGTTATATATAGCAATTATTCTGAACAATATATTTTAATCATTATTATATTTATGGTTTTTGTTTTCATTTGACCAGTCTTTTTACAATATAAAAATATAAATAAATATCAAGTTAAAAATTTACATATAATACTTATTTTTGTGATATATTTTAGAAAATGAAAAAACAATACTAGTAAAGAATATAATCTATTTTAATATGTTTTGAACTTGAGTAATTTTATTATATTATTGATATTAAATTATTGAAAAAAGCAGTGTAACATTTTTAGAAATTCAAAAATGAATAATTAATTAATAATTAACTATGTTAAATAGTTTTAAATACAATAATAATATAAATTTATACATACCACTGACAAACCCATTCCTTTATAATTAAATAAAATGTTGGCTAATAGCTTAGAAGCTGCAGCAACAGATATACGCTCTTTATTTCTCAATTCATAAATCCTTAAAAAGAATAGTTTTAATTAAGTTATATAATAATTAACTTTGTAATTTAATAAGTTTAAGAATATATTATTTCATTCATTTTCAAATCAAAATAGAGATTAAGTGTTAACTTCAGAAATAAATTGAATATCCCCAATTTGAATTCTGAAATCTGATTTTGCTTTTACAGCAGAGAACTCTTTGGATTAGGACTATGACTATAGTTTGTACTGTGAAAGAAGCAGTAATGCATGTGCAACCATGGCCCACTATCATGATTCAGTAAACCATCAAATATTGTTAATGCAAAGTGCCCCTGACTATTTATTTTTTGTTGTGTTGTTTGTAAATTATTAAATATGTCAAAAAGGTTAATAGTGATAATTCTATGGGTAACAGTTATAAGATTCTTTCAAAGATATTAAATAAAGACATTTACATTGTTTCATTTATTTTCTTGTATTTTATTTTAGATAAAAGAAATTTTTTAAAAAGCTGAATTTTTTCTCACTTCTCTTCAACTTTGCCACATCATGTATTCCAAAATCCAGAACATTCTCAATCTTATGCATTTCAGACTGAGGATACTCAGCCATTATTATTATTTAATATAGTTCAAAATTTTAATTGATATTTATATATATTTAATTAATATATTGATGGTCATATCCTACTATGTTTCAGTAATATTCAAGATTCTTAAGTCTTAAATGGAGAATAATACTTAAAATTGGTCAAACTTTTTAAGTTGTTTTGGATTTGCTTAAAATTGTTAGGTGAATAGAATTTTTGTTAAGAAATCAGAGATTAAAATCAAATAATAGGCAAATTTTAATACAAATAACTAATTAATAATTAATTTGGGATATAAATAGCTATTATTTAGTAATTAGATCATAATTTTTATTATTAATCTCATTTATCTGAAAATAAAAGTTTATTTTGATCCAGAAATGAACTGGGGCTAGTGCTCTAGTGTTATATTTTTTAGACAATCAGAATATCTAACAAGTTTTCATTTCAGATAATTTATAACAAATCTGGGAACTATACAAATTGAATTAAACTAATAAGCTACTGGTCTTGGCTGATTAATTTTGTAGCTTTGAACTCTAATGGAAAATTATTTCAGGCTGACTTATCATAAGATTATAATTTAGATACAAAAACAGTTTACAATGATTAATAAAATATAGAATTTAAAAAGCATTTTTGGGATATCAGTTTTGCATAATAAATAATAAAACATAATTGTATAATACTAAAATTACATTACAATATATATACAACTTAGAACTTATATACATAGAGATGCATACACTGTCTATGATGGTATAGTGTAAACTGTTTGGTGTCCTGACTGTATCATTTGTTAAAAACTCAAAATAAATGGAAGTGGGTGTTCAATCCCAATAGCCAGCCAGCCTTGCACACCTATATTACATTTATGTTAAACATTCGTCTCTTTCTATTTGTTAAATGTAAGTGTAGAAGACAAAGTCAGGAAATGATAGATAAAAATAAAGAATTATTACTTAAGAAAATGGTAAATGACAATTCAGTAAAATATACACAAATCACAAAAAAAGTAAAAGTAAATTTCTTTTAAATAAAATGAAAACATTTTATTTAAAACAAATTAACAAAAATGGATATGTTTTCTTTCAAGTATTTAATGATTTTATAAAAGAAAAACAAAGTACAGATAATTAAATTCTTTTGCTGGGCCAAATTTGATGAAATTCCAAATTTTTTTATATGATTGTAGAAAGCATGCTAAAAGGAAGATATTTTGAAAATTTCTAGTACATATCACAATTTACTTACATATTAAAATTTTTAATAAAGTTATGAATATTACTACATCTGATTGAAATTGAAAAATTCTAGAAATGGCATCACAAAAGAGTTAATTTATCATCAGAAACTAAATTTTTTTATGATCAACTTATATGAAAATTATTACCTGCATTTTTCTCCTAAAACTCTTTCCCAATATACACAATCAGCAGCTCCACCAGCCATTGTACCCAAAAGATAATCATTTATTTCAATTATTTTCTTTACTTCTTGGGATCCTGTGAAAAAATTGAAGGGATTAACTTTTAATAAAAAAATATTGAGAGATGATATCATCATTATAAGTCTATAATACTGTTTTATAAACTAAGACATTGCAAATAAATAACTATGGTGGAGCTAAAATAAAAATAAACTCCTTGCCTGACTTGATCTCTTTTTGAAAATCAATTCAATTGTATCAAAAACTTCATATGTCAAAAGTTTCTTTCCCATAGATATCAATGCAATTAATTGATAATTGGTTCTAGCTCAGACATACTTCAATTACCAATATCCAATCAAAAATTTATGATGATGATAATTACAAGATTATGGACAATAAATACAGGCATAATGTGTTATTGCAGCAGTTATGTTCCAGACTATCATTGTAAAGCAAAGCATAATCTTTTTTCATTTGCTAATATATGCAGCCCTCCTATAACACAGTAGATAGGCTCTTGAAAAACAGCATATGTGAAACTGTGTTATATGAGATCCAGAGTCAATGCAAAAAGAGGAGGTACATTCCAAACCCAATGAAAAATAAATAATTCCACATAAGTAACTTAATTTTTATTAAAAATATTAACAACATGAAACAAAGAAAAAATATATACTTAAGACCCTAAAAAAACAATATACATCAAACAAAAGAAAAAAGTATACAGCCTATATAACTTTACATTTAATAATTATATCTTCTTTACTGCTGTTCATTAAAAATGAGAACGTTTTTTCTTTTTAACAATATCAACTTCACTTTCTGAACTTTTTTCCACATTTAAAGTTTGTGTAACTTCTGCTTTCTTTACAAAATCTGTAATCTTGATTTGTTTGCTTGTCCTTACAAGGTCATTGTAAATTTCATGGTATGAGGATAACCAATTTTGCAGCTTCCTTTTAAATTTTCGACTTCTTTCTGCCGAAGAGTCTGCATTCAAGAAAAGTGATTAGTTTTCAGCTAACTTTAGACCTTTCTGCAATTTTTTCAGTGTTAAATTATTAACATTACAATCTTTATTAGTGCTATTATCTTCAGAATTGATTTATTTTAGATGCCATTTTCACCAGATCTGCTTCGTCAACTTTTTTGTATTGTATTCAAGATTTATTAATGAAGCACTAATAAATCTTGAATACCCTCAATAGCCATATCCACAAAATCTTCCCCTCCAATCAATTTTGCATATTTTAATATACCACTCATTTGATCATTTTCTGCCGATTCAAGCACGTTTTCCTGTTTGAACTGATGCTGGCTGTAACTAAATCCAGATGCAGTTTTTCTTTTTTTGAAATAAATGTTCTGTTAGACATTCTTTTCCACCAAATGCCAGTCTCATTAGCATTAAAAACTTGATGTGTTGTGTATCCTTCCTCTTCGATAATTTTTTGAATTTTTTTTGTAATACATTTTGGCAGCTTTGTGGTCAGTCAATGCACTTTCTCCTTGAATTCTTATGTATTGAAAAATGCTTTTTAAATTTCTCAAACCATCTTTTACTGTCAACAAAATTTGATTATACAGAAGGTTCTCTATTTTCTTTAAGATATTTATAAATTTTAAGAGCTTTTTGTTTAATTATATTACTGTCTAATTGGATTCTTTTTTGACAACTATCATTAATCCAAATGCATTCGTGAATGCTTTTTCCATTTTCTCAATTATTGGCACACAGAGTTGAGCTGCCACTTTTGCAGATATCAAAGATCCTGCAGCAACAGCACTTCTAATTTTCTTTTTATTTTTTTTGTATAGTTTGGATTGTTGTTTTATTATTTAGACATAGTCAACTGCTAATCACTCTGTAATTACTTTCAATGTACTAGAAGAACAGCACTTTTGCAGTGTAGGAAAAAAACAACTTTTAACTTTTATTTCTAATTTTTGGACAAATGTTTTTGGCTTGTTGCCATCTTCAGGTTCCAATCGAATCCGAATTTGATTGGAACCTGAAGATAGCAACAAGCCAAAAACGTTTGTCCAAAAATTAGAAATAAAAGTTAAAAGTTGTTTTTTTCTTATACTGCAAAAGTGTTGCTTCATTTAAGTTTAGATTTTTTTCTAATGTGTGATGCCCTCTCTCCTTTTAAAAGGCAATCCAAAATTTGTATTTTTATTTCTAAAAAAATAAATTTCCTTTCAAATGTTGTTTTATTTTTATTTTTATCATACATAGTTTGGACCTGAAATTTAATTTACCAAAAATTAGTTGTAAAAACAAAACTGACAACAATAAAACAAATATTTCTCATGTTACAGATTTGTATTTAATTATGAAAATTATGTTAGATTTATTGTGTTATAGTTAAAAATTTAATAAAGTCAGAATCGTTTGTTTAATTTACATTATAATCAATTGGAAGCACCAATTAACACTGATTTCTTTACCAACCCACTAAAAAAACAATCGTTCTTTAGTACATATTTAAAAAAATTTATGAATAAAAATGTATTTTTTTACTTCATATTCCTCTACTGAAGAATAAAAATTTACTTTTTATCTAAGAACTGTACATTTGGAACACAAAATACTCAAATGGTGACAATTAATGCAATCTCAAAATTAACTCAATCTCAAATCCAAATCAAAAATAGACTGCATATTGTCCTCTCACATCAAACTAGCAAAATTGCATTTATGACTAATTTTAGCAAAGTATTTACCAATCGTTGCATTTTATGTGTGTATTGTGTATCCCTAGTATGGATTTAAAAAATTAATAAAAATGTTGTATTGTAAGAGAGTAAACATAATTTCTAAATATGTTAAGTAAAACAGTGTTGTAGAAATAGTGTTATATGAGGATTTCTACAGTTTTCAAATCATGTTGGAGTGAAACCATGTTGTAGGAGAACATGCTTATAGGAGGGATAGCTGTAATTCAAAAATTTTTATAAAACTTCTATTTTATTGTATTTTTTGTAAAATTTTTTGTTGCATTGCTATGACAATAGCAGTTTTGTTTCTACAAAAAACTTAAGTTTCATTAAACTTAAGTTTTTTGTAGGTCTTAGGTTCACTTTGCATGGATTGATTCAATGTTTTTTCCTTTCTTTGTTTCTTTCTTGGCAACTGATAGTCACGTTTTGCCGCTTTGGAAACCTTAATTCGAATATTGCTTTAGTTTAATTAGAATTTTATTTTTAATATAATTCAACTGTGTTTATCCATTTATCCATCTATTTTAATTTCTGTTGTGAATTATTATGTTTGTAATTTTTAAATTTTAATTTAAATTTAAATTGATAATATTCTAGAACTATTTTATAAAATTATGTATTCTTTACTCTTTTATGTTTGAGCTGAAGATGGTGGATAGAGCTGAAAGCATTCCTCTCTATAATAAACATTTCGTTTTGTGAACTTGTATTTATTGGGTTTGCTCAATAGTGCTTGTCAAGAAATTAACACTTGTGTACTACACCGCAAAGAGCAGTGATTAATAATTTATAATTTATGAAAAAATAATTTTAATAAAATTCTTAATTCATACAAAAATATTCAAAAAACAAAATACAGGATACATAAAAATAAACTAAACCTAACAGAATAATAGTTCTTTGTAATATGATTGAAATATTTTCAATAAGCATATTTATTTGTAGATAAAGAATCTATTACTATTATAAATAATTCAAAAGGATGATTATACTAAATCTAATCATAATTGCATCTTTTGCTTTTTTCATAACTGAACTTATAAACAGAATATTATGTAACTGAAATCAGATCTTTTCAAAATGTCCATTGATCAAAAATAAGAATAAAGAGGGAATAAAGTTTCTATACTTTACTGCTTTATATGGAGGATTCTATAGAAATGCATTAAATTCTAGCACTTACAAGCAGTCCAATATCCTTCCAAAGTAGGTTTAGAAAAAATAGAAATAGAAAAAAACCACTTAAATCTACTTTGAAAGAATATTGGACTGCTTGTAAGTGCTAGAATTTAACGTACTTCTATAAAGAGGGAATAGTTATATAATGAAATTGGTAAATCAATGGCATTCTCCAATGGAATAAATATAATATACATTATATTTGTTAATTATAATCAAAATAGAATACAAAATAATTAATAACACAGTGTAAAATTTTGATAAAGAATAGTTATTTTATATTAATTTAAATTTTACAAAATATCTAAGCAAATAATTATTATATAAGATATCTTTATATAATAATTTATGTAAAGACATCTCAATGATTCAGTTATTTGCTGAGCAGTTTAGTAGAGTTAAAAATTGATATAAAACAATTATTGTTCATCAAAATTTTATACTACGATAATTACTGTTAATTATTTTATATTTTATTAAAATTAACAAATATAGTACTATCCATAATAGTTTTACTGCTTTGTTAATACATTAACTAGTAAATAAATAAATAAAATAAGCACTATAAAGCAGT
>WUQG02026944.1:0-11181 GCA_011317285.2 Androctonus mauritanicus | reverse complement strand
TATTAAAATACATTAAGATTATGTGGCATGTCCTTAACCTCATGTGTACGTTTCCTTTTATTTTCACATCCTCTCGTTTAGTTTTTAGTTCTTTCACAACTTTTCATTCTTTATATGAAAATTTAAAATCATTATATTTTAAAATTATTGCATTATGGAAAACATGATTTTTTTTTGTGTGAAATCTTTTCCATCCACTGAAATGATTGATATTTTTAGATAGGCGTATCTCTCTGAACAAAGCAAACCTTGAATGAAGAAATTCTACCAAAATTTTCAGAAATTATTTGTAAAAAATCAAAAGTTACGTAAATTTATCAATGGGATTTTATCAAAGTTATGTAATTTTTGTTGAATGAAATTATGCCATATAATTATTAAAACATTACATAAATTCAATGAAATTTTGTCATTTTTATTAATATTTATATTTATTAACTTCTTATGTCATTTGTATAATTTTTCGCAATACTTTTTATAAATTTTTTAATTTATATCAAAAATATTTTAACATTTTGAAAATGATCTCATCTCATATATATGGCAATCATATATATTATATATATTACAGCTATCATATATAAAGCTGTAATATTTCTTATATTGCTCTAATTGAACTGCAGATGGTTTATTATAGCAAACCACACCCAATACTACATGCCTCAAGATAAAGCAGGGTTGGTTGCAATTTCCCAGAAGCAAGTGGCTGCAGTAAAGTAATAAAAGTGTCATGCCTGTTTAAATGGTCACAGGGTGTTTAAATTTCATTTTATGATTTTTCTTCTAAATTTAGGTGAAATTGAAACAAAATATGAATGATTAAGATATATTTAATTTATTTTAATAGACTTAATAGGAAAATATTTGTAGTCTACAATATTTTTTGGAGTTTTCAGCATTTTATAGCACATCCTATGAAAAATTTGATTTTTATTTAAAATTTCAAAAATATCATTTATCTCATCCCAAAATTGGATTAACTTTGATATATTATAAAATCAATAACATGGGATAAAAAAATCCAAATTCTATTGAATGGTTTGATTATAAACAATGTTTGTTTACATTTAATTTAAAAAAAATATTTCAGCAACTGAGAAAATTTAGAAACTACCATCAAAAGAGCTATTTTCAACAAATACACACAAAAAACTGATTTTCAAAAGCTGATATTAATAAAATCAGGATTGAATTTTTTTAACTCCATTTTTTTTTTAAACATTTCCTTGACATCTATTCATATCAAAGGCATTGAATGGGTTAAGAGAGTCTGTAGAACTTCTCAATTAATCAGCTATCAAAATCAAACAATAACCAAATATCATCAAAATAATTCTAAGAATATTAATTTGGAAACAACTGAAATTAATGATTAAATAAATTTAAATTAATATGCTATAATAAATAGATATTAATTCAAAATTAAATACATTATTTATTTGAAAATTTTATTATCTAAAAAAATAAAAAAAAATTTTTTAGTATAGTATTTACAACTTTCTCTAATGAATGGCTGGCTCTGTCATTATTAATCTGCAAACCTACTCTCTGCTTTATCATTAAATAAAAAACATAAGCAGACAAGCCTTAAAGCAGGAAATATTAAATTTTATAAAAAAAACTTTATTCAAAAGTGTTTTTGTCTTGCAGCCAATTTCAATTGAGCATCTTTTTAGATAATAGTAACTATAGGTAGTCCTCAATTTATGACTAACTCATATTTATGATGGAAGTATCATCAATAAATTTTGCAATTAATTTGGGTTTGATTCTTAGATCTAATGGTTTGATATATGAAAAGTATCTTTTTTTTGATCTGATTCTTCTAATTTTGTGTTCTTTATTTTTATTAAGATAATATATAGTGTCTTATTAAACATTAATAATGAGAAATCTATTAATTTTGAACATTTTCAACTTTTAATGGTGGAGTTTGAAATTTTTGAAGCCGAACTCTTTCATAAATCAAGGACTGTTTGTATAAATTTACTATTTGTCTCAATTCAGAATTAAAACAGGTATCTTTAGGATAACGTGCTAACATCCAATTATCTGAACCATATGAACCAGGATAGCAGACAGATTTATTCTTCAAACAATTTACATATCAAAATCAAGATAATTATATATATTGGACTAAGATATCAAGTCATAGTCCAATTGGACTGTAGCTAACAAGTCTTTAATGAAAAACCAGATAGAAATAAACTAGCACATTTCAGATTATTATATAGCAGACAGTAACCTAAGAATTAATCACTCAAACAATAACCATATATCAGACCTTTAATTTTAGTAATACTAATTAGAAACAACTGAAATTATCAATTAAATAAATTTGAACTAATGTGGCTTCATCTATTCAACTGGTAAAATATTAGGGCAGGGATGTCAAACTGGCGGCCCTCGATGTGATTTTTGTGGCCCCCAATGCTCTTAACTAAAATGAAAATGAGAACAATAGGCTATGTTATGAGATAATAGGAAGTAACTCTCGTTTTGAAACTATATCATATACTATGATGCACTAGTTTGATTTTAATGAAATGTAATTGCACGAGGTTTTTTTGATTAGCCTTATGGGAAGGAATATGTCCCAATGACACAGATATTTTAGATCGGTGACACAAATTAAGTGCTTTTCTACCAGGACCACATCGTTTTGTGTAAAATTTCTTACCAAAAAAACAAAACTAAGAACCTGAATTTTTTTGGATAGCCAAATACAATAATCAAATTCCAAACAACCCCTTTTTGAAGGATGTGTATAAAGGACGTACTAACGGGCTTGTTAAAAGATTTATTTGTTGTGTTATTAACTTATCTAAATATGTAAGTAATTGATATTTAAATTTATAAATTTTTAATGAAAGCTTTTGTTTTTGTACAGAAAATGTGACTTTTAATGCTTAAGAGAAAAGAGAGGAATTAAATTAAAAAACATGTATAATTCAAACAATTATACAGTATATTTTTGTAATATGTTCATTTGATTACGCAATGTTTTTAATTATCCTATCTACATTTCTGAATCATTATTCCAAAATGTAATTTAAAAAAAATTAAATGTGATGTGATCCACGGATCTTACAGGCTCATTAAATGGCACTTTGAATTAAAATGAGTTTAACACCCCTGCTATATAGGATATGCTCCAATATACATATGTTTTGATTTATATAGAACTTAGCTGGACAATACATCTATGTAAGTTAGAGAGTTTCTGTATAAATATTATCAGAGATGCTAACTTGATTAAAATATTTTTGAGTTCAAGTTTGAGCTCATAGCTTTTATTATCAAGAATATAAAATTATTTTATATTCTTATGTAATGAAATTAAAAATAATAAAGATACCAAAACTGTTTTTTATTAATGTATAAATACAGTGCTTATAAACAATATTTTAGCTGTTATTTTTACATAGAAATAATATTATTTATAATAGATTCTTTTTCTTGATTGACCTTATGTTCCTTAAAATAAAATGTATCAATGAAAACAAACATTCCACTGGCATTTGTGTTATAGGTATTGAACTTAGAATTTTTTATAATTTCTTAAGGATTTGTCAAATGAATCTACTAGAATCCAAAAATACTCTGTTTAACTGCTTAACTGTACTAATCACTTCTCCACTCCTTCAGATTTTAAATAGAAATTGTCTTACTTAATCTTGATTAACTAGTATTGATGCAGTTGGTTGGTCATAACTTTGACCTCTACAATTCTGTGTGATATCTATTGATGAATTATTTGCCTAATTTAAAACTTAATAACTTCATAATTTTTTATAAAGTTATTATTAAGTTCTTCATAAAATGTGGTATTGTTCTAAATGTTTACTTTTAATTTTCTTGTAAAAGTTTAAATCTAATTATGGTCATAAAATACTTTTGGATTTAAAAATATTAATATTAAAAAAATTTTTCAGTTGAATGAATTGAACATTATCAAGAATTATTTAAATATTATTATTATTATTATAAAATTATTTATTTTTATCAGTTATAGAAATAAATAAATTAACAATATTATAAAATTAAATTTACAGGCTCTCCACCCACAACAGTTACTCAGAGTATTGGCAGCCCTTTATCCACTGTGCCAATGACTGTTTCAAGTCCCTCGGAGCATTCTTTAGGATCTCATTCACTTTCGGGTCATCAGCAAACACAGTCATCTCAATCTCAAGGTAGATCACATGTTGTTGGACATCCACAACCACCTCCTATTATGGATGAAGGAAGCCAGGCCTCCAATTTGTCTGCTTCATCTTCATTACCTGATGAACATGTTGATACCTCAAAAGGTGGGAAAGCAGTGATGTCTCATCCACCGACACCAAATGCTCTTCCATCCCCTGGAGCAGCATCAATGTCTTCTTTTCATGATGAATTTGATAGTGTTTCAAGTCCTAGCTGGCCTCGTACTCCAGCTAGTCCTGTAAGTATTTCCTCCATATGTTTTTTAATATTTAAAATATTATAATTTTCAATAATTTTATTTTACTTTGTATATATACAAAGTTGTATTTAGATTAATGAATATAATAATCCCCCACCAACCACAGAGATTACATTCTTGAATTTAACTTTCTATGAGAAATATAGGGTTAGGGGAATTGGTAAGAAAATCAAACATTTGCAATACTTTTTATTACACATAATAATATTTAAATACAAAAAAACACTTAAATAAAGAATAATCTATAGAAAATGATTTACATACATTAAAATTAAAATAATTTGGTTGAAACAGATATTTAAGCATTAGTGTTGATGGATAGGTGAGGGTCACTATCAGATAATTGATTTAAGCAACTCATGTCTATTTCATTTTCTTCTGAAACTCTTTATTCATATGGAGCTAACAAATCTTCCAAACCCCATTTTAATTTTAAACTCCATTCTATGTTGAGATCTATTTCAAAGAAAAATTCTGTGAGATTATTTTCCATTAGCAATCCTTTGTTTAGGTTAGAATAAGTCATTATACTCTTTTTGTCCTTGTCTTTTTCATCATCATCATATTCCTCACTAGATCTGATAAGTTCCTTTAATTCCTTTTTAATCAACTCCTCATTGTGTGACTGCAGCAGTTACTCTACATCATTATCATTTATATCTGCCAAATCTTCACTACAAAGTTGTTTTGTAACAAATTTGGGTAACATCCATTATATCTTTGACTTCTGGGAGTTTGTTGGGCAAATTCATTCACATACTCCTTCCACAGCTTAGACCAATAGGGATTCATAATTGATTACTTTACTTCATCAAGTGAGACTTTAATGATGATGATGATGATGTTGGCAATGAACTTCAGCAATCTGTGACTATCAAACTTGAGTCATTTTTCAATAGCTTCCAGTATCCTGTTAAATGTGACATGTATAATATTGCTTGAATGTTTCTATAATTCCTTGGTCCATCAGTTGTATGAGTGAAATAGTATTTGGAGGTAGAAATACAACTTCAACATTTTGGTGGACAAACTGAAGTGCCTCTGAATGTTCTGGAGCATTATCCAAGATCAGCAGTACTTTGAAGGCCAAATTTTTCCTGGACTGCTCAACATTGTGAATGAAGCAATTATTCAGCCAGTCCATTGGCAATGCAGTTGTTACTTAAGCTTTCTTGTTTGCATGCCAAAACACAAAGATGACAATTGTTTTGAGGCATGTGGTTCAGCGAGCAATGCACTAGCATTGACTTCAGTATGCAGTCCCCTGCTGCATTAGCACATAAGAGCAAGATGACATGATTTTATGTGCTATGGCCTTGAATCCTGATGCAGAGCATTCAGCTTTGGAGATGTAAGTCTTGCTAGGCATCTGCTTCCAATATAGACTCATTTCATCTGCATTGAACACCATTCAAGCTGATAGCCTTTAACTTCAATTATTTTTTTTAATTGTTCTGGATAAGTCTTTGTATTATTATGGTCAACTGAGTGTTTCTCCAAATTTCTTTATGTTATGAAAATTATGATAATGGAGGAAGTACACAAATCATCCCTTACTAGCTTTAAATTTAGATTGGCCAGAACTCTGTTCTAGTTATTTGTATATTTTCAGCATTTTTTCACATATCACTGAACTACTTAGAAGAACTCTTTTGTGTTTGGTCCTTGATCTAAATATTAAGTGCTTTTCCATCCTTTTACAATGGGATCATGGGGCATATAGGTAATTTTAGCACTAATAGCAGTTCCACTAGCAACAACATGTTTCTAGCTCTTTTAGCTGGTTTCTCACTGCCAACCACATTTTCCAAATGTTTGGAGCACATGATGATGAAAAAGAAGAATCTATAAAAACGAATCTAATGTAAGATTGTGTTTTTAAAAAATGCACACAAATAACATGAACATAAAATAACATTAATATGTTCTACTTGCTGTCCGGTAGTGTTACTTAGAAACCTTGCCAATATTATAGCATTAATATGTACTTGGTGCTCAGAAAAGAGGGACTGACGATCACCACTCCTATTGAAAGCTATGTATATATGCATAGAAATTGTAACTCTGTTCTTTTTCTATAACTCGTAATCTAAGTGACTTAAAAAGAAAATATATTCTCCCCAGATCAAAAACCAACATTTGTCCTTTCTCTTTTACCCCCTTTTTTCCCTATCAATGAGAAAATTCTTACCATTCTCTAAAATATAAAATAGGACATCTATAAAATTATTAATTTGCAGTGAAAAGTAATAATAATGATAAATAGAAAATAAATGTTTATAAAAGCATTTAGTAGCTGATATCAAAAACCACATATACATGAATTCCAGGTCTGAGTTGGTGAATTGCTGCATATTTATGTAACAACATATGTGTAAATTCCATGGTGGAAAACCTGCAGTTGATGAGAGATTACTGTATATTATTATTAAGTAAAAATTATATTTAAATTCTTAAAATTTTATTTTGTTTATATGAAACCAAAATTCATTTTTGATTTAAAATACATATAAAATAGTGAAAAAACATAAATTTGTTAAAATTTTCAATAAAATTTTTAAATTATATTCATAGGCATTTATATAATGCTAATTTTATGAAGTTGAAATTACATATAGTTTGCTAATAAAATTTCATTTTCTAAAAATTAATAATTGCATATGTTTTAAAGCTAATAATTTAAATGAAACTAATATATTTTATAAAATAAATAAAATGTAGTAAACTTCTCATAAAAATATCAATAGAAATAAAATTTAAAATGACTTTGATTAAATTGATAGTTTCTTGTTTATTAAAATTGTCCAATTGATGACTTATGAATAATTTTAATTCATATTTGCTTAAGATAAATTAATAATTCATTCTTTAATTAAAAATTTTAAAAATTCTATATGAATTGGTTTATTTACATTAAAAAACATTTTGCATATATAAAATTTTTTTTTATCTGCTGCAATATATCAGAATGCCATTCTGGAAGTTATTTTTATACATACTTTTTTTTTTATTTTTAAATATTTTTGATTTTATAATAGATGTATAAAACAAGAAATGTTTTAAACTAAAAATATATAAATTCTTAAAATATCTATTGTTAAGTTACGCCTGCATTAAAAATTGCTAGTAGTTAATTACAGTGTTTATTTATTTTGTTTGCTGATTTATGCATTTCATAATTTTATTTTTTTAAATAGTATTATGCATATAAAAGTATTTATAACTATTATATAAAATATTAATTTTTTACTTTCTGACTTCAAATTCAATATACTCTTGATTATTTATGCTAGTGATAGGAGGAAGAAGCATGAATAATTGAAAAATTTTTACATATTATTCAGTTTGTTTTTCTTGCAGTTAAAAAAGTAAAAAAATAAAGTTTAGTAAATAATTCATAATTTTAGCTTTTCTATTTTATTTATTAAGGCTTTTTTTATAATCAATAGGACTGTTATTAACTTGTTTGATTTAAAAGTTATTAAATATTTTTTTTAAACTTATTTGACAAAAATTTTTTCTGAGTTATAAATGCTTAAAAATTTAATATTATAAAAAAATTTAGTACAATTTTACAAACATTAAATAGGATGAAATTTATACCATTATTACCAAGAGGACAAAAAAAAAAAGTTCAAAGTTTACAGAAGGCCAAATGTTAAATCATACCATTTTCAAGATGTATAATTTTATAAATATTTTCAATTAAAATAAAAAAAAATTATTATACATTCTTTAGTCCAAATATGTCACCCCTTTTTCACTAAATATAATGAAATATCTAGCTGCATAAACAAAAACAAATTATTTCAGTAAGTACATTATTTGTTATATCACAATTTAAAACTGCAATTTTTTTAAAGAAACATGCATATTAAAGTTTTGTTTACTATTACTTGGATCTGAGTTCAATTCTACATACAGAATAAATTAAATATAAATTTAATTTATATTTAATTAAGCATTTAAATGCTAAATTAAATTTATATTTAATTTAGCATTTAAATTCAGAGATATATAACTTCTCATCCTGCCCCCTCGCCCACTTGTTTGTTTCACAATTATATAGTGCATATATATGTATGTACCTATTTCATTTGCTGATTTGTTGATTAAGAATCTTTAATTACAACTGCATATTATAGATTTTTATAATTTGTTGTTTTTTTTGGTAATAAAGAGCCAGTTAAGAACTTAAAATTAGATTTGGGAATCTATAGGTGCCTCAACTTATATAATTTTTGATTTACATTATGCTTCCTGGTCCCACTTATTATGTAACTCCAGGGTATTAATATATTTTTAAAGAAATCTAGGCCTAGCTCCTCAATCACCATCCTTGAACATCTGTTGAGCAGTCCAATTATGATGTGAATAAGAAATGTAATTTGTTATGAGTATTGGAACAGCAGAATAGAGCATTTTTTAAGATTTAAAGATTTAAAAGTTTTAGAACACAAATATATAAAAATATAATCACATATGTAAAAATTAGTTTCATCAAATTAATAATAATGTTTTGCATCTTTAAATAAAACACTTGTATATGAAGTTATTTTGTCTTATTTCAATTTTGAAATTTTTGCTTGTTAGATATTTTTTGTAATGTGAGGTATATCCATGTAATTTGAATTTTTGGTATAAATAATGTTTGTTCATATAAGAAGGATAATCTTGAATTATTGGAGAAAAATCTGTTTTATTAATAGGTTGAAACTTCTCTCTTCATTAATGTTATATAGCTAATGACAGTCATTTTCTGATTAGATATTAATATACCACATGATTACAAATATGAAAGTACAGTTGTCCTCAGAAGTTTACACAGCCTAAAAAGTTAAAAACTACAAAGTTTTTAACTTTGTAGTTTTTTGAATAAAATGAAAAACAAATGACTTAACAAAAGTTTATCTTACATCGAAGTTTTCTCCTTAGAAAATTTTGATAAGAAATAAATAAAGCATCATTTCAAATTAATCCATTTTAATTTGTAGAAAATATCACCAAACAAAAAATAATGCACAAATCAAAAATAGTCATATCCTTGGAATTAATAATATGTTGATGAATCTTTTGCATCAATTACTATTTTAAGACAATTGGGATAATCCTTAATAAATTTTTCACAAGTGTCAATAGGAATTTTAGACTATTGCTCAATGCAAAATTATTCTAATTCCCTCAAATTTTTAGAATGTCTGTTGTATACAGCTATTTTCAGATGATACATAAAGATTCTCTATTGGATTAAAGTCCAGACTTTGACTGGGCCATTCCAGAATGTTGCTTTTGTTCTTCTTCAACCATTCTTATGTAGATTTTAATAAATGTTTGGGATCATTATCAGATTGGAACAACCAATTGTGCCATAAACCAAGTTTTCTGGCAGAGGGCTTCAGATGATCAGTTAATAATTTTTGATAGGCAAGAGAATCCTTTGTGCCAGGTATACAAGTCAAATCTCTGATCCCATTTATTGAAATGCAACCCCATAGTGCAATACTTCCACTACCATGTTTCACAGTAGGAATGGTGCTTTTTTTTTTTACAAATGCTTCATTCTTCTTTCTCTAAATATAGCATGTGTCAGCATGGCCAAACAATTCTATTTTTATTTCATCACTCCATAAAAATTTGCTCCAGTAATAATAATAATCATCATCATGTGGTTTAACAAACTTTAGTTGATTGTTCTTATGACATTTGTGGAGAAATGGTTTCTTCCTTAGCCTGTGACCAGTTACACCATTGTCATGCAACACATGACTCACAGTTGATTCAGATATATCAGTTCCAACTTCGGAAAATTCAATCTTAATATCTCTGGCAGTCAATTTAGGATTGATATTTATTTCTCTCATAATTTTCCTGCATAAACATGGTGAAACGATCTTCATTTTTCCAGATTCAGGAAGAGTTTTAACAATACCATAAGTTCTGTATTTTTTGATAATTGATACAGTGATTAAAATTGGAATTATCATCTGTTTGGAAATCTTGTAGCTATATCCAGCTTTATAAGAAGGTTGACAATTTTGTTCTTGAGATCTTCACTGACCTCTTTTATCTTTGCCCATGCTGACTATTATTGCACACTGAATATAGAAGGAATACAGCCACCTTTATACCTTTTTTCTAATTCTAAATCTTCCAGAGATTTCTTAGTATATTAGTTATGAAAATATGCAAATTTTTTTGCACTGTGAATGATAGCATTTTTAATTGAAAGGAATTGAATGCTTTTGATTTGTGTATTATTTTTTGTTTGGTGATATTTTCTACAAATTAAAATGGATTATTTTGAAATAATGCTTTATTATTTCAATTTATTATTCTCTATTCTGAAGAGAAAACAAAATTTTATTCTGCACCAAAGTTAAGTTTATTGTTTTTCACTTTATTCAAAAAACTACAAATATTTTGTAGAGGTGTGTAAACTTTTGAGGGCAACTGTATAGTTGCAAATCCAAACAAGATATTATTTAATAAGAATTCTTTGGATAAACAAAATGCTATTTAAAATTTTTTTTATAAAAGTAATAAATTTCAATATTTCACATAATTTTTATTATTCGACTTATATACACTTATTTATATCACTTGCTCTTGTGTATCAACTTTCACATACAAAACAAACACTATCAGCAAGAATTACGATACTTTATTCTGACAAAATGTTTTCGGACCTTAATTGTGGTCCCTCTTCAGTGTCA
>WUQG02026933.1:0-11183 GCA_011317285.2 Androctonus mauritanicus | reverse complement strand
CTGTTTAACCGAGTATCGCCTCATTACCTATCCTTACCCGCAAACGCGCCAGCACCGCGGTAAGGTCATAAACCTGTTATCGTTCACCCGTCGATCTCGGCGACTACACACTAGAGATGTCAACTGTCCGGAATACAAGAGGGTAAAGAGAAATATCATAAGTAAAATCGATTATGGATCCGAGTGATCAATTGATCCTACTTGTGTCAATGAGGTGAGGAATCATGGAGAACCTCATTCCCTGAACATTCTGCAGATCAGTCTCCAGTGTTCAATTAATGCTACGTCGCATCTTGTTGGATCTCAACTTTTGGATCACGATCTTGTTCTCTTCAGGAGCCTTATGCTAATAAAAACAAGATCTGATGTTTTCCGTCTACGGTGAAGCTGCTCTATCATTGCGGGGATAGTTTTCCCTGGGCAGCTATTTGTGTGCGTAACAAGAAGTTGGATCCCCTTCTTCTTCACCGCTATTCAGGTGAGTTTATTACTACCGTTGAGATTTCCTTGGAACACGACAGGTGGATCTTTTGTTCCTTCTACCTCCCGCTCCATTCAGACATCCGACCTCACCTGGATCTTCTTAATTTGTTTTTGTTGACTTCTCTGATACTTATAATATTGTTTGTGGTGGTGATTCTAATATCCATTCCTTTCTCTGGTTCTCAGAGGAAGAGAATATCGTCAGGGATCTTCTTCTGGCTGAATTTATTAACTCTAATAAATTATTTGTGCTTAATGAGCCTGGAATGCTTGATATCTTTCATTCTAATAATGATGATTCGAATATCGACATTATTTTCTGCAATAGTAAAGCTGTGAGAAATTTAAACAACTGGGAAGTCCTCGAGGACTGTTCGTGTAGCGATCATCGCTACATTGTCTTTGAAATAACCGATTTTAGGATTCCAAGATCCTCGGCGGCAAGGTTCAATCTCAATTGTGCTACTTGGAATGAGATTAAGAAGGATCTTGAGGAGATTTTGATTGATTGCCCAGAATGTGATTCTCGGCCTGAGATGGAGCGACTTGTGGAGAAAGTTCTCCACCGCATTAATGAGACCTGTAACAGACATATCCCGAGGTTTGGCCCAACCCATCATCGGGTTCAGTGGTGGAATGGGCGGCTTGAGTCCGCCAAGAAGCGTATGAACGCCCATTGGCGGCGTTATCAGAGGTGTAGTCACCCGCTTGTTAGAGAGGAGTGGAGAAGGCAGTACCTTAAAGAGCAGAGGAGATATAAAGATCATCTGAAAGAGTGTAAAACTAAATCCTGGCGAGAATTTTTCAGCAAGTGGCTGACGACCCATGGAGTATCCTGTACAAGTTTGGGTCGGGAAGAGCCAGGCAGAGGATCTCTCTCCCTAGTGTTACTAGTGGCTTTGATTCTGGCGAATCTCAAACTATGAGTGCTTTGAGAATTTTGACTGATTCCTTTTTTCCTATGAATAATCCTGATGACGATGACATTTCACAGAGGCATTTTCGTGAGAATATTGTTGCAAACTGTGACTGTTCAGCTGATGATCCTGTCTTCACCCAGGAGGAGATTGAAAGTGCTTTATCAGATATGAGGAACAGGAAACATTGATGGTATTACTGGTTCCAGGCATTGATGGTATTACTGTGGAGCTGCTTAGACGTCTTAATGACTGTAATTACTCCCTGTTGAGATGGCCTTTGATTCCTGCCTGAGGTTCGGGATTTTTCCCTCCCATTAGAAGGTGGCGAAGGTTATTCCCATCCTTAAAGACCCCCTACGAAATCCGGAAATGATTTCCAGTTATAGGCCAATCTGTCTCCTCCCAGTCATGGGGAAATTATTGGACAAACTGATCGCTAGGAAGTTGAGCTGGTGGATCTAGACTCATGCATATCAGTACGGATTTCGGGAAGGAATTTCTACCGAGGATGCAATTTTCAATGCTGTGGAGATATTCGGAATGCAAGAGCCGAGCGCAGGTGGGTGATGTGGAGTTAGCCTGGACATTCGTGCGATCATCGACAATGCTTGGTGGACTTTCATTCTGGCTCAGCAGTTTTGGAGATGCCCGTTTAATCTGTACCAGCTTGTGAGAGATTATCTATCAAATAGAAGTGTGGTGCTTTCTTTTGGTTGTGAGAGTTATAAGAAAACTATTAACCGAGGCTGTCTCCAGAGCTCTGCTCGGGGTCCCTCTTCTGGTCTATCATCATTGATGACCTGCTTAGAAGGGATTTTTCTGAAAGATATTAAAGTAATTGCCTATGCTGATGATATCTTTATCATCTTTACTGCAGACAGCAGGAGGTAGCACGAGACAAGGTGTAACAGAGTGTTAGATTTTATTGTGACTTGGGGCAATTCGAGGAAACTGCAGTTTAATCCAGATAAGATCTTAGGTATTCTTTTTACTCACTATCATTCAGTTCTCAGGCCCTCCTCTCTGAAGTTGGGAAATGTCAACATCAGGCTGGCTTCAGAAGTTAAATATCTCGGTGTTCTTATCGATGACAGATTGACTTGGACGAAGCATCTGATGGCGCTTCGTAAGAAGGTTGTGACGATTTTTCATGGTGTTGTCCGCTTTGCGCGTTGCAGCTGGGGCATCGGTGGTGTCCTCAAGTACATCTATCTGGGTTGTGTTGTGCCGATCATCTCCTATGGTTGCTATGCGTGGATCTCGGAGATCAACAATGTGCACTTTCGGAGAAAGATCCTCTCCATTCAGAGGGCCATCCTTTTGAGACTAACCAACACTTTTCGGACTACTTCAAACGATGCCTTGTGTGTCCTGGCTGGAGTGCTGCCATTGGAATTGAAACTGAAATATGACTGACTGGGAGAGATTTAAGCTTAAGAAAAACTTACCTGTAAATGATGCTTTTGGTGATCTTTTCCACGAGATGGATCTGGAGAGAGGATGTACTGTTGCAGATTTTGTTCATGTCGGTAGGAGAAAGAGAATCCGTGTGGTCGATCAGGCTTGTGACTGTTCACATCTTATTTTTACCGATGGTACCAGGCGTTCTGAGGGCGTTGGTTCTGCCTTTGTTGTGTGGGTGAAAAATCGTGAGCTCTTTTCTAGACAGTTTAAACTTTCTAGTCCTTGCTCGAGCTTCCAGGCTGAACTCTTTGCTGTTTTCAAGCCAGTAGATTGGTTTGTTCATAACACGAAGAACCTTATGTTCATTATCTGCACTGATAACCGTGCTGTTATCAGCTCGTTTAACAATATTATGTGCAAGAACTATCTGGTTGTCAGGATTATTAATAAGCTATTAGATAACAACAGGATTGGGAGTGTGAGTTTTTGTTGGGTCCCGGTTACCGGGGCATTCCGGGTAATGAGAGGGTAGATGCACTCGCAGGGGAGATGTGCTCGGCAGAGATTGCTTGCAGCTATTCCAAAGTTTCCCTTAAGTCTATAAAGTCGTCTTGAACTTCTTTTTGGTGCAGTGGCAGGAGCGTTGGGCTTGCAGTTCTAAAGGTAGGCAGCTTTTCAATATTCGATTAAAGTTTCACCTCCCGGTTATTTCCGGGGCTGCGGCGAGGTTTCTGTCGGGCCATGGACTCCTCCAGTGTTATTTGTCCGCGCATGACGTCGGCTTGACAATCTTTGCCTCAGGTGTGGCGTTCCTGAGGACCTGGATCATGTCATCTTCGATTGTGTGAGATTTGAGAGCGCCCGCCTCCAGCTTGAGCTCTCCTGTTCCGTCTTGGACTCTCCTGGCCTTGCTGTAAGTCTAAGTTCTTGCTGTACAAGGAGTTTTAGGCTAGTGGCGGTTGTTGTGGGCTCTTTGGGTAAGTCCCGTTTTCCTGAGTTTTTTTATACGAAAGAGCCTTTGGAATTTTTTCTTTGTTATTGTCTTTGTTTCTAGTTCTATCGGATTTTTTGTCGCATTTGACGATGGCTTGTAATCAATATGTAATCTTTTGTAATTCTTTGTAATAAAGTCCTGCAGAGCTCTGCGGAGCAGGACATAGCAAACAGGAGCACCCGGACGGCTGCTGCCAAGTGAGCCAACAGCAAGAAGGGAGAGCTCCAACAGATAAAGATGAAGATGTTCCTCTGGCTGTTGACATTGTTTATAAAAAGAATGATAGGCGTCCCTGATCTGCTATTGGTATTATTAATAGAAAAATAAAAGCTGTTCTCCTTGCTGACTTTTCTGACAATCACTTTACTATTATTGAAATAGTGGCTAGTAGAGTGTTTTGGATCTTCTGCTCTTTCTATCTTCCTAGCCGAGAGGATATTGGAGAAAGTATTGCTTTCTTTAAGAAAATTACAGATATGTTTAGTAAATCACACAGGATTAGCCTAGGTGGCGATTGTAATGCTCATTCCTACTTGTGGTTTTCTGAGTTAGAGGACAGTGTCCGTGGCCTTCCACTTGTTGACTTTATTAATTCAAGTAATCTTTTTGTTCTTAATGAAGCTGGGAATCTTCCAACTTTTGAGACTGTTAATGGGAGTTCTAATGTTGACATTACTCTTTGTAATGACAATGCTGTCACTCATGTGACTAATTGAACAGTGAGTGCTGAAGAAACTTGTAGTGACCATCGTTGTATCATGTTTGAGATCTCAGACTCCTTTCATAATACTTCCTCGGGCAAGTATGATATTCGGAAAGCCCGATGGAAAAATCTTGCGGGGAAACTTTCCTGTCTTTCTCCATCAGAACCGACTTTTATTTCGACAAGAGACCTGAAGATTGGCTTCTAAATGTTATTGCCTCTGTTAGTGTAGCGTGTGATAAATATATTCCTTGCTGCAAAGATAAGAAGAAAGCTGTGAAATGGTGGAATTTGGAACTTGAAATTGGAAAGAAATGAATGAATGCCTGGTGAAGAAGATACCAGAGGTGTATGAATGAGGAGCAAAAGGTTATCTGGAGAGCTAGATATCTTGAGGAACAAAGAGAATATATACAACACATTAAGAACTGCAAACTCTCCTCTTGGACTAAATTTTGTAATAATGTGGCTAAGGACCCATGGAGTCTTTTATATAAAATCGGTGCTAATAAAATCAAGCGCCATTTTAGTATGCCAGCTGTAATCCGCAATAACATCAATACTATCAATTGTGATACCAATGTTATACAATGATTTCTCTGAATGAGATACTTAACTCCGTTTTCCCAACGGATAATGTTAAAATTATGCCAAATATTGTCATTATTATTAGGAATTGTGATTATTTAAATAATTGTAGTAGTGACAACCTGGAGTTTTCTCAGGCCGAGGTAGATAGTTGTATTAATAGATACAACTATCTACCTCGAGGCCGAGGCGCAGGCCGAGGTTGCTAGTTGTATTGAAGCCAAAGAAGGTACCTGGGTTTGATTATATTACCTCGGAAATTGTTAAGGAGATTCATAATAGAAATAATCTCTTTCGGAATATTTTTAATGTTTGTTTGAAGTACAGCATTTTCCCTAGCCTCTGGAAAAGGGCTCGAGTTATTCCTATTCCTAAGGATAAGTCTGATTATTGCTCTCCAAGGTTTCGTCCTATCTGCCTTCTTCCGGTCTTGGGGATGATTCTTGATAAGTTATTAACTCGTAGATTATGTTTTTGGATTAGTGGCCATGGTGACTTTAATGCCCGGCAATTTGGATTTCAGCAAGGTCTCTCCACTGCCGATGCTATCTATGAGGCTGTTAGTTTTATTAAGAGTTCTGTGGCCACATTTTAATGGGTAATGAGTATCAGCCTTGACATTAAGGGGGCTTTTGACCATGCCTGGTAGCCTTTTAACTCTATCAGCTGATTAAATGAAAATGCCCAAGGAAATCTGTTTAAATTAGTTTTTGATTATGTCTGGCCGGTCAGCTTTCCTGGAGTATGGTGAGGAAAAGGCTGATATTTTGATGAATAGAGGTTGCTCGGAAGGTTCCTATTTGGATCCTCTTTTTTGGACTATAATTATCGATGATCTGCTTGGTAGATCATTTTTCCAATCTGTTAAGGTGGTTACGTATGCAGATAATATTCTGCTTACGTTTTTCGCCGATTCCAGGCGTGGTTTAGAACAACATTGCAACTATGTGCTTGATAAAGTCTTTCAGTGGGGTGAGAGGCTTAAACTTGAGTTTAATCCGTCTAAGAATGAGGCTATTGTTTTTTTCGTGCTTGTTCAATGGATAGACTTCCTACTTCAGAATGAATGGTAGTACAATTAGAGTTGTTGATAATATCAAATATCTGGGCATTTTGATAGGTGGCAGGCTTTGTTGTACTCCATAGCTTAACGAGTTAAGACGAAAAGCCGTTACATTATTCCATAGTGTGTCTAAGTTTGCTAGGAAAGATTGGAGTGTCTCCTCTTAGGCCCTCCGGGACATTTATAATGGTAATATTGTCCCTATTCTTCTGAATGGTTGTTGTGCTTGGCTTGATTCCATTGATAAATCTCATATTCGTAGGAAAGTCTTGTCTCTTCAGAGGAGTATTCTCCTTCGCATCACTAGAACTTTTAGAACTATCTATAATGAGGCGCTGTGTGTTCTGGCTGGCGTTATGCCTCTTAATTTGATCTATAGACTTGAGTGGGACAAATATTCTGTCTACGAAAAGGAATCTGTAATAATAATAGTCTAGTCAATACTTTTTTGAATGAACTCGAGAGAAGTCTCCCTATTCGGTTTCAAGTGAATCCTGGTTTAGGTTTTATTATTCCAACTGTTGATTCCAGGATGGTTTTTGTCATATTTTGGGGCTAGGAATGTTAGTGGCGTTGGTGCCGCTTTTTCCTATTACTGTCGCGGAAGAGAGATTTATTCCAGGCAGATGAGACTTGATGAGCAATGTATCAACTTTCAGTCTGAACTTGTGGGTTTTACTCAGGCTATTTGTTAGGCTTGTGAGAATCTTATTGGCATTCGATTTCTTATTTGTACTGATAGTAACAGTATCTTGGCTATAAATAATTTAAATTGTGATAATCCTATTATTGTAAATTGCAGGAACAAAATTACTTACCATAAGGTTGTTGATAAGATCTCTGTTATGTAGATCCCTGGACACCAGGGTATCCCCGGTAATGAAAGGGCTGATCAACTGGCCAGGGAGGCTTGTTCTCTGGAGACTGTGCCCTGTTATAATAAGATTCCGGCTAGTTACGTTAAGCGTAGACTTCACGAATATTACTGTTCTTTGTGGCAGGGTGAATGGAATTCCTCCACTAAGGGAAGAACTCTCTTCTCTTTTGTGCCGAATGTCCTGGAACGAAACAAAAATTCAAGTAATATTATTTTTGGGTCTTTGGCACAGTTTCTGTCTGGGCATTGCTGTCTGAAAGGCTATCTTGCCATATTTGGTCATACCGATTCGGACTTATGTAATGAGTGTAATGAGGTGGAAAACACAGACCATATTTTATTTAATTGTATGAAATTTGCGCATGAAAGAACTGAATTAACACTTCTTTGTTGTCATTTTAACTAGCCTAATTGTAAAGAGCAGTTTTTGCTTCGTCCTGAGTTTAAACAGATCATTATAAATATTGCTAATAAATTTAAGTTATAATTTCTTTCTGTGTTCGGTTCTTGCCTACTGTTTGTAGGATCACATGTTTCTTTGTTTACTTTCATTGTTTTATTGTTTGTTGTTTCGGCATGTAATCTTCAATGTAATTTATATATGTATTGTTTATTAAAATTTTCTGCTAAGCTTTGCGGTGCAGAAAGATATTAACAGGAGTGACCAAACGATGGGCCAAAGATTGGTCTCATCTTTGTGTTTCCACCGGTTGGCTTGTCCGAAAGAATAGACGAGCTTAAAGTTGACCTCAAGAAGTACATTGACATTAATTAGACCTCCAGATTGGGGGCAAAGGCTCATTCTACCTTTATTAGGAAGCTTTTTGATAAGGTAGTCGATTTGCTATTGCCTCATGCACAGCAAGGTCTAGCTGATAGCTCTAATGAGCTGGTTGAGATTAATCGGAAATTGGACCTTCTCTTTGAGAAGAGGACTGGTGACAGTGGGGTCTGGTCTCTCATATGCTGAGAAAGTTAATGTTACAAAAAAGGAAACCATTAAGAATCTTATTTATGTTAGTAGTGGTACGGAAAACGAGGATGCTGACTCTCTGAAAGGACGTATTAAGAAAGCCATCGATCCCAGAAAGCTGAAAGTTGGAATTAAAAATCTTAGAAGGATGAAGAACAATTCTCTTATTGAAGTGGGAATTAAAGCTGAACAGGAACTATTGGAAACTGAATTGAATAAAGTGGAAAAAGTCTTTGCTAGAAAGCCCATCAAAAGGCTTCCTAAGATAGTGTGTATAATGTCCCCACAGATGTGGATGAAGGAGGTGTTTCAAGTTATATATTTGAGCAAAACCACCCAGAGTTCATGCTCTAGGCCAATGTTCTGGAGTATTATTCTAGATGACCTGCTCCGCCGAAGTTTTATGAAAACTGAAAAGACTGTGGCCTTTGCCGTTGACATCCTCATAGTTGTCGCATCTGATAGTCGGGCTGAGCTTGAGAATAAAAGTCAGAAGTTGCTTAGGAAGATTGGGATTGGGGTGACCGTCGTGGTCTTGAGTTTAACACTGATAAGACCAAAGGTATTCTGTTTTCCTATTCTCATACTACTCGACAGCCATGCATTCGTTTGGAAAGGCAGTAGAATTAAGTTTGTCCGGAGCTTCAGTTATATTGGTATAACCCTGGATGATACTCTTTCCTGGGTTCCACATTTGACTGATATACGCAGGAAGGTTACTGGCTTGATCAGTGGAATGGCCCGGTTAGTTCATAAGAACTGGGGAATCTCTAGAGAAGCTCTTAAAGAAATTTACAGTGGAAGCGTGTTTCCATTGGTAACTTATGGTGCATCTGCTTGGACTTATGTTGTTAAAAAGAATCATGTTAAGAAAAAGTTCCTCTCTGTCCAAAGGTTCGTTTTGTTTAGAATTACTAGTGCTTTCAAGACTATTTCGAACGATATTCTCTGTGTTCTGGCTGGTGTCATGCCATTGGACCTATCCGTGCAACAACAAAACTATGAAGTATAAGTACAGGAGGAATCTTCAAGATCTTGACAATCCCGGCCTTGAGGGCATTGATATTGAAGGGAAAATGCATTCGAGCGACCACCTGTCTTGGAATGATCGTGTTAAAATTAATATTTCCTGTGGGATGACACGGTGACTAATTTTATCTCCACCGATGGGGCTAAAAATCTAGAGGCTGTGGGCTGTGCTTTTGTTGTTTACGGTAATGGTCGAGAGGTCTTGGCTCGGCAGTTATCGCTGTCTGCTGATTGTATCAGCTTTCAAACTGAGATCTTTGCTGTCTATTGCGCTGTGACTTGGATCATGAGATATACTAGGAATATTTCCTACTGTATCTGCACGGATAATAAATCAGTTTTAGCTTGTCTTAGCTAACTGTAAGAATCCCCTGATATCCCCTGTATTTAACTGTAGCTAACTGTAAGAATCTCTGTAGTTAACTGTAAGAATCCCCTGGTTCCAGGATTCTGGATTGGCTGATGAAGAATAATCTTAATAAGCAGGTGAAGTTTCG
Source organism: Androctonus mauritanicus (assembly GCA_011317285.2). Taxonomy (NCBI): domain Eukaryota; kingdom Metazoa; phylum Arthropoda; class Arachnida; order Scorpiones; family Buthidae; genus Androctonus; species Androctonus mauritanicus. Next base: position 1,652 of record WUQG02026933.1, on the reverse strand, counting down.
TTCGGTTCCTGATCACCGGAGCGTTCTCGGTAATGAGAGAGTAGACGCTCTGGCAAAGGGAGTCTGTGCCCTGAGAATGACGCCAAGTTATTCTAAACTTTCCCTCAAGTTATTAATAGGAATATCTGGCAAACCTTTTTTGGAGCGCTGGCAGATTCATTGGGCTATTAGTGACTGCGGAAAACAGCTTTTTAGTTTCTTCCCCACCATTCAGGATAGACTAAATTTCTCTTTCCCGGTTATTTCTGGGGCACTTGACCAGTTTCTCTCGGGTCACGGGCTCCTAAGGAGCTATCTCTTTAAGTTGGGTTATTGTGATAATGAGCTTTTTCAAGCTTGTGGTGTGATTGAGACTGTTGAACATGTGTTGTATGATTGTATTAAGTTTGAACAGCCGCGTCTGCAGATTCAACTGCTGTGAGGACTGTTGGGGTGATGTGGCCCTGTTCTCTTCGCCACCTACTCTTCTATAGGGACATTGTAAATATTATTATTACTATTGTTCGGTTCTTCTCCTTCTAGCTTGAATGTTGTGCTCTAATTTTATTTTATTTGTATTTATTTGTGATGTTATGTGAGAAGTCATCACCTCTATTGACGGTTCTCTGTGCAAACTTGGCATACAGCATGTATCTCCAATGTATTTTTTGTTATTTATTTATTTATTCTTATTCTGTAACAAAGTTCTGCAAAGCTTCGCGGAGCAGAACATAGGAACTGGAGTAATCACAAGAGAATGTGGATAAGAGTTCCATATTCCTGTGGTGAACTCCCACATAGATAGATAGATGTTCGCCCTGAGGTTGGCGGTACCCCAAATGAGTTATTTTGAGCTATTGACAGTGTTTTTCTTTGAGACTGCTATTTATCATCTCTGCTTACTGAACACCTTTGCGTTTGCGATTTCTTATTTGTTTGTCTAATTCAAAATCATTTGCTGTGCAGCTGCCGACCTTCACGTGATCGTCCCGTTGTTTCCCTAAGTTAGAGGAAAACCGACTGGCAGTACAGCTTATAGCTGGTATAAAACGTAGATATGGAGGGTGGGAGCTGCGGAAGCAACTCCGATAGTGAGCAGGAAAGCACAGTAAGTCTCTGTACTTCCCAGGAGGAAGAAGGCGGAGGGAAGGACCTCTTCGCGATGGCTGACGGCTTAAAGTGTAAGCTGTCCGAATATTTGGCAAAGAATGCCAATGCTAAGTTGGGAGCTAAGTCCACTCCCAATTCATAATGAGTACGGTCGACAAGTTGATCGACCTCCTAAAAATGACTAAGACTTGCTAGGTAAGTAAGGAAACTGAAAGCCTGGCCGAAATTAATACTAAACTCGACAATTTAAATAAAATAATGACTGAAAAGAGTAAACAGGTGGGTGAATCTCCTCTGCAAAGTGGAGGGAGCTATGCTGATAAGGTGAAAAGTGAGTTCAAGATCTCTACTAAGTACCAGAAAGGAATCTTATTATTGTACGATCTAAGAATGATAAAGTCACATCTGATGAATTAAGAAACGAAGTAAAAAGTAAAATTAACCCCAAGGCATTGAAAATGGAGGTTAAAGGCATTCGAAAGATTAGAAATAATGGAATCATAGTAGAAGTGAGTAGTAACGAAGGTTCAGGCCCTAATGACGGAGATAAATAAGGTGGAAAA
>WUQG02026922.1:0-11183 GCA_011317285.2 Androctonus mauritanicus | reverse complement strand
CACCCCAACAAAGGACCAAAATAATCGTTCTGGGTCGCGTGCCTGGAACCCAAATCTTTTTAGACAAAAATCATTTCCAATCAGCCGTTACGTCAGAGAGTATCTTGATATTAAAAATAATTGGAAATGTACACTTTGCCAATTCGGAAAGCCTGCAAAATAAAATATTGGATCGAATTAACAAATCTGCACGATTCGTTATACTCAATTTAGCTTGCGTTAGTTACATCGATCCCACGGGAGTGAAAAGTTTACTTTCGTTGGTTTACCAACTTAAAAAAATGGAAAATAAGCCGGAATTATTTTTAACCAACTGTTTACCTGGGGTGTACAAAAAGCTGACGGCTTGCGATTTTTTTGAAACGTTCGAGCAAGATCATGTTTTTGCGACCGTAAATGACGCCATTGAATCTTCAAGTCAGGAACGAGAGATTGATGTAACAACAATTACTAAATTTTAATTCCATAATATAGTTAACGACGATGTATTGAAATTAATAAAGAACATTGTGTCAAAAATAAATAATGCAACTTTTTTAAATAATAAACTGACAATATTGTTTATTTTTGACAGTTGCATGATGATGTTATAATGTTATTTTTATCATGCGACTTAATTTCACTAAAGAACATTTAATCAGAAATATGAATAATGATTTCAGTATCAGTTATTTTTCTCTCAGGATCATTGCTAATGAAAGTTGTAAGAATTACCTATTGTTGCTGATCATTGTTTCATTGACTATGACATTTAGTGAGAGCAATATTAAATGATATTAATCATATTGGTGGTTAAATCATATTGGTAGTGAAATTTGATACATATAATTAAACTGGTTAAGATATTTTAAAAAACACATATGCTAATTTAAACCTAATTTTAATCAAATAATAAAATGTTAAACACTATTATTTTCAGGTAATAAAAAATATTTAGTGTTATTTATCTTATTTATTTAATAGGAAGATTTTTTTTCACTAAACAGTCAAAGAAAATAATATTCTGTACATAAATTAAGGAAAATTTAAACTGAAATGGAAAACTTATATAAATCACAGTAAGCAGAACATCAGAAGAATCTGTTATAGTAAACAAATATCACATGAAAATTTTCTATTTAGAATAATGAATTAATCTTAATTAATGCTAAATAATGCTTCAATCTTATATCAGATCATTTTCAATTATATTTGCATTAAATAAAAGTTTGAAAATCAAATATAAAACATAAAATTTAATGGTTACATTAATATCATACTGAGAAAATTATAAAATTTAAAAGGAAAACATACATTAAATTAACATTCAACAAATATTTACATATAAAAGATACAAATGAAAATAATACTGAAATATGCTAATAAATAATAAAAACCAATTCCATTAGATAGATTGCAGCTACTTAGAGGAGTTTATTTATTACTTATTTTTTTTAAATAAATGCTCAACACTCAATATGAAGTGATTCTACTATAATATATCATTTCCTTTCCTAACTAACTTTATTATATTTATTGTATCCCAAATGATTTTGATATTAAAGATAAGTGCTCTTATATAAATATAGCTCTATCATCATTTTAGCATTATCATAAATCTTGCTAATGCTCTTTTAATTTATATTAAGAATTGGATTGTTTGATTAAAATAACATTCTGCCTTTAAATATTATAATTACACTTTGGAAATATCTAAACACCAGATCTCATAAGCCTGTCTTTAATTTATTGCATAGAAGTTGAAATATTATAATTTTTCTTCAATAAACTAAAAGCTTTCCTGCCAAAGTGTTCCTAGTTTTGCTGGTTTTTCTTTATTGAAACATAGTAATCTATACTAAAGTATTAGTAAGCTTTCCTATTATGACCATTTTCTAATATAAATTTATCAATTTTTCTTAAAATTTGTTAGAGCATATGAAATGTATAACAATTCTTTGTATTGTCTTGTAAATTTCTGCTCGAATAATTTATAAAGACTCTTATGAATAGTGGCATATTTTATAAGATTGTGGAATCGTATAGTATATATATATTGGTCAAAAGTGTGGTTTCCTGTAGAATTTATTTCATGCATATGATAAAATTTTTACATTGTAAGTATAATTAATTTTTAATTCATCTGAACAAATTAAAAATCAGAAGTTATAATTGGTATTGACATTAAATTTTAAATATTATTATATCAAACTATCAGAAACTAGTTCAATGATTTTTAAAATTATCTTCCTAACTATTAATTTTTTTAAGATTCTAATCCAAAAATTTTAGATATTTTATTAAAAAATACTGGCATTTCATTACAGCCAAAGTAGGAAAAGTTTATGAAAATTATCTTTTATAACTGAAAATGATTGAATTTAAAAAATAATATTTATAATTAATTTATATAGTATTTTATAAATGCACATCAACATATACTTACAGCTAGGAACTGGCTTAATTTTTGGTCCTTCTTCTGCCTATTTTTTAAAGTTTCTAATGCAACAGATTGATTCCTACAGAATTTTGCAGCAGCTGTCATGAGATTTTCACCTGATTCACCATCAAGCTAAAAAATAATACATATCTTATAATATTAAATAATATATATCAAAGATATTTAAATCAAATTTTATTTTAAATTAGTCAATATAAAAAATTTTTAATTTTTTAAATCACATTCAAAATTTTATTTTTTGTCGTGTTATTTTAATATTTTGTAACATGTTGAATAATGAATTGCTGCTAAAAACTCCTGTTATTACTGTATAACATAGCAATGATTTGTTTCTCCAAATTAGACAAAGAATAGTTTATTCTGATAGCAATTTTAAAATGTATATAAATTTCAAAGTTAAAAAATGAATTTTTTTTTATGTTGAAATATAAAAAGAAAATAATAGTTCACATATACTATACTGCATGATGTCAGCCATTTCAGATGTCATCATCAGTATGTTATGGTATGATTGTGATATATTATAGCAGGGATGGTAGTAAAATTGATTGCTTATTATAGCAAAAATATGTTAAGTGAATGTATATTAAACAGGATATAACTATACATAAATATTTCAATTTATGCATTATAAATCTAATGTACTTTAAATGTTTCTTCATATTCTGACGTAACTTACTTGAAATAATCTCTCTCCAACAGTTCCAATTGTTGAATTAAAGCTTTTTAACAAATTAATCTCTATTTAATTAGAATTATTTACAATTATAAAAAGGATTCAAGTTATGAATGTGAATGATTGTTATCTTATTGATTTTATTAGAAGAGAAATGTGATGGAAAAAAAATTTCAGCTTTAAACAAAAAAAAATTTTCTTCATTCAAAGATAATTTTATTAAAAACTTAGCAAGCAATATATAAACATTGTCATATTATAGTTGTTATATTTATTTAAAACAGCAAAATTATTGTAATTTCAAATAAAAGATATAAATAATAATTTTGTACCATATTCAGCATCATTTCCCCAACATCACCAATAATTGGTTCTTCTCTTCTTTTGGCTTTCATTTTATTATTAAACCCACTATGAATTTCTAGCATTTCTTCAAGATTAGGAAATAAAAGTTGCAATAAATCAGGAGGGAGTAGTTGTTCTTGCTGCATTGGACGGTAAAATAATCGTTCAAGAATTTTCAAATTTCTTACATGAGTTTTTTCAGTATGAAAAAGTTCTGAAAAATATTGTAATATTAAAATTATAAATAATTATTTCATGAATCTAAGGTAAGTATTTTAATTCTACAATTGTCTCTGTTATTAAAATAGAATTTTAAAACAACAAAATAAATGAGAAAAAAAAATAAAATACTTTTTTCAATACTGGGTAATTTCAGTAACCCAAACTTTGGATGAAAGAAGAATTATAGATATTATATAAAAATTCAATATATGCAGAATAAAATGAATATTAAACAACAAAAAGTCTCAATAAATTCAAAACAACTAATTATATTAATAAAATACAGAGTTTCTGAAAAAGAATTCACATTTTCAAAAGTAAATATTTATTCAATGATTCAATATATTGACTATTAGACAATATACAGTAGATCCTCATTTAATGTTGAGATAAGGTTCCTGAAAATTATACTTTAACTAAAATCAAAATCCTTATTGATTTAATGTTATAAGTCAGGGTATTCTTCTAGATTCTGATATTAGAAAAAATATTTGATAATTTATCTCATATATGACTTAAACATTTTATTTTAAAGCATGACACATAAAACATGATAAATATATGACTCATGTCTTATGTATCATGGTTTTATGGATAAAGGAAATTATTTTCTAAAAAAATCAAATTATAATTCATAAGTGTTATATCTATGATTAATTTTTAATGCTATTTTTCAATCAATTGTTATATTGCTATATATCTATTGCAATTTTACTAAATAGCATCAAGCTCTATCAAATTTTGCCTACACCTGTGATTAGCCAAATTGTAGAAAATAGATATTGCCCAACTTAAAATCTTCATCCTCTACATTCTAGCTGACTTCTTACAAATTTTTCAAAGGATGAGATCATAATTTGATCCCAGATCCTCTGATTAGAAAGATGAAGCATTTCCACCAGACCAATTCAGTCAATTGTTGTATGTCAAGTATTTTTTAACACAGTGTTCATATACAATAATATATACTTGAGTTGGTGATCATCTAAAAGGTTGATCTGGTTTTCTATAATCATTACAAAATTCATCTCATTTTCTCTCCATTTTGAAAGAAAACATAAATAAATAGAATTTTTTTTTGCTGCCTTAAAAGTTTCAATTTTTTAATTAATTATTTTAGATTCTGCTTGCAATGTAAGAATGAAACAACATTAACTGATGCAGCATTAAACAAGAATTGACTGCATATAACCATATATATATAAAACACTTACAGACCATGTATGTATATATGTATGTATGTCCACATGAATTTGAGTTCTTCCTTATGACTTAGAAAGTGAAATTTGGAGATGTTATAGAAGGATCAGTGATCAGTTTGGAAAAATATGGCAACCAAAATTCCATTCCAAAGGGATTAAATCTCCAATGTTTATTTTATACCTTAAAAATTGTTACTTCTTAACCAATTGAATGTTTCATGCTGAGAAAAATATTGCTTAAAAAAATTTATATTAAAAAAGCAATCATAAAAATGACAGCCCCCAAATTTGATAAATTTTTTTACATTAGTCTTATTTTGATAAAAATCAGTACAGTGAGTCCTCGTTTAAAATCCTATCACTTAGCATTGTTTTGCTATTATGTCGACAGCAAAAACTAAATTAATTAATTAAAAAATTTAAAAATAGCAAAATGGATTAAAGCCTTATTTTCCTATATTTCCTTTCATAAGAAAGAAAAAATGAAGTGGAAACCTATAATTATAGAAAACAAGATAAATATATTTTATATGAGCACTAACTGATGTATGTAATATTTTTTATGAACAATATATTAATCAAACTATATAGCACACAACACATTCAGCTGGATTATCTGAATGCAAACACTTTGGCTTTCCATTCAGAGGACTCAAGATCATATATGAAACTCAAACATTGGAAAATTTATATGTTAAATCAATGGATTTTGGGTTTCAGTTAATGTGACAATTTCAGGAACTTAACTCCAACATTAAGGACCCACAGTATATGGAAGGTTTTTTTGGACTATAGGTTAAAAATCTAATGATATTTTTCTCAAATTCAAACAGGTAAATCTAACTCGGCAGCCTGAAATTCAAGGGATATTTTAATTTAGTCCAATTTTATTGATGTTGCAGGGTTGACTATCTGGAAATACTATGGTTTACCATCTAGAAGACATGGAACCAAATCCAAGTCCCATCCCTAGCCTTGGAAAGTATTAGTGATCTGAGCCTGAACTGTCAATTGCCATTCTGAATAGTCTGCCATCCTTTGATGTAAGTGGTCTATGGCAGAGTCTCTGTTCATCTGCTTAGTAATCAACAGATTGAAAAATAGTGTCATTTGTTGAGAAAAAAATACAGTGACCAAGCTGCTATAAATATTTACTTGAAGAGATATTGCAGATCTTGGTGAATTGAGTAGTGCCTGGAAGTTTTGTTTAAATTAATAGTTTACTGAAGTTCTTTATACATAAAAATTTATTATTGTATGTAATAATAATTTAATATGAAAAACTTTTTAAAATTAAAATAAGAAAACTCGTTTAGTGCAGCATGCATTTTAGTTACAATAGTAATATTATTTGATTTAATTTTAAATATTAATGAAATTGAACAGAATTTAATTTGTTGTATAAAGCGAAAGAGGGAATCTATGTATTCCGAAAGCATTACTTTGTATAGAATAAAGTAATTTTCTTTGAGATGATTATTATTTCTTGCTAATTGGCTAGTTATAATTAGTTATGTTAGAATAAGTAGTGTAAATTGTTGAGAAATATGGCTCATCTATCCTTGTCATAGACAGGCTTATATACTAGTAGGGGAAAGCAGGGTAAAGTGACCACTCTAAGCTAAATTTATTTGTAATTTTTTTTCTTTAGTTATTACATATTTGATATTTTGATAGAATATACTGTATTTAATGCAGTGTCAATAAAATATATTATTTTTTTATATGTTTTGTTATATTTTCATTAATTTTTATTTTATTTTTACTTCTGCAAAATGGCCATTTTACTAAACTGGGTTGGGCAAAGTGGCCACTGAGTAAACTTTTAACTTTTTAATTGGGAGAAAAGTTGCAGTTTAATGGTGAATAAACAGTGAGATCATTCTACACTGGAGGTAGATCTAAATATGATCAAAATGCAATAATGAGGACAAAAAGCATTATATTTTTAATAATTTAAAAAATTTTAAGATAAAATTTAAATCTTTTTCAATTTATTTTCTTTGGCAATCTAGTTCAGATGAATTCTCAAAACTAATATCATCCTTCTGCAATAGTTTAGACATTCACCAGCAGGTTTCTGAAGAATATAGAGTATAATATCCAATGGCCACTTTACCCTACTCTCCCCTATATAAAAGTAATCCTCAACTTACAACCATTCATATTTAGAACAGCAATATAATTGATAAAGAGTTCAAGTCTTTGATCAATAGTCTAAAATCAAATCACAAAGAATTCAATAATTTAGTAAGAATCTATACAATGTAAAAAGTTATATTAAATTATAATATATGAAATTCTATTTTCAATAAGGTACTGATACACCAAAATAATAATGTTTCAATGAGAAAATGAATTTTAAATTGTGATTTCAATTTGATAGAGTTTTAAGAATCCATTATTAATATAAATTCAGGCAGTTTCTGTTTATATATAAATAATATACATACATCATTACCATTTATAACATCTTGCCGTTTCTTTTCTTTAGGTTTCATTAAACGTATTACTTCCCATTCAATATTATCTTGCCAATTTGGAGGATCTACTTCAGCTTCCAAATCAGAATCATTATATTGATCAAGAGAGATAGTAGTAGGAATATGTGGTTGAATAAGACCAGATGTTGGGCCTGATCCTGGAAGAGCATCTGCTGGTGTGCTTGTTGGTGTTCTATGTACCATTTCAATGGAATTACTTGGACTGTCTAAACTTCTAAAAAAAAAATTATTTTTCAGAATATTAAATATATTTTTCAAGTCTTTGTATCTCTCTCTCTCTATATATACTAATGATTAATAATAAATTTGTATTATTGCTTTTATTATTTGATTATTAGTAATTTAACTACAATTTAATTAGTTATTTAAACTGTTTATAATTAATATTGTATCAATTTTTTATTCCTTCAAAAATTTATTACTAATTTTAAATTTGAACAACAGGGAATTTAGTAATATAGAAATAATTAACTGATTAATTCATTTACATTTTTAAGTATTTATTATACATTATATATGTTTTGAACATTCTCAGAAACTGGCCAATTTGCAAAATGACTCGGCTCTCTGTACTTTGGCCAATGTTTGAAATATGAATGTAAATCTATTCAATTTGAAGCCCTAATCAATCATTTTGCAACATGGTTGATAATGACTGAACAAAATCCAAATTATACACCAAGTATACACCATATGTTATTTGATTTATCAAAATTTTCATATTTATTATATATTGGGTGAAACTAGTAAAATGTGTTTAATGAAGATTTTTTGATATCATAAGATTATTGTAGAAGGTGAACTGGTATTAACTGGACTACTACTATTTATAAAATATGAATCAATTGGATATGCAATTTTATTTATTAAATGTTAAATCAATATTCATATCAAAACCAACCTGTCTCATAATTTCCATTGCAATTGACTACTTTAAAATAATTATGTATGAATTCCAATGAATTGTGCTCATGATTCTTATAATAATTTATCAGTTTTCATTTCATTTATACTGTAAAATATTTAGCAAATTCTCAAGAATTTAATTGTGATTTTATCTTTTTTTCATAACAACTAGTTCAGTGAACTTGATAAATTTTAACAACCAGTTCAGGCAATTGGCTGAATGATAGCACTACATATATTAACATATATATTATAAATATATTAGACAATTTTTTAAGAAACAAAAATTAATTAATAACTAATATTAATCATACAAATCTAACTAAATAGTTAAGTTATTAAATCCCGAATGATAACAGTAATATTTTAATCATTATTATTAAATATGGACATCTATTTATTAGTGAAAATAACTTTTAACTTACGATTTTCACATATGATTATCACCATATATGATTCATAATAGTTATATTTATAATATCAAATATTATATTAATAAATAATTTTCAAAAATTACCTGGCAGATAAACTGGAATTTGATGAACTCCCTGAGTAGTTCAAGTTGGATGAAGACTTATCATCAACTTCAACATCACTAAAAACATTTTAAAAAAGATCATCATCATCATCATCATATGAAATAAAGTTATTTAATTATAGACTAAAGAGATCAAATGATAAAGAGAATTTAAGCATATGAATTCTTATATTGAGAAATTATCATTACAGTAAAACCACATCAATTCCATATTAATTAATTCAAAGTAATTCAAAGTCCCAGCTCAAAATATACAATTTTTAATTGTCATTTAATTAGTATAGAGCATAATCCAAAACACAATTAATTTTTAATTTAAAGCTGCATTTTAATCCAACAACTGCCTAAAATTTATATTATTCAGAATTATTTTTTGATAAAATTTCATTGGATAAAAAATTACCTGCATATTTGGATGAGAAGTACTCCAAATGTCTGCCAGATAATTAAGTGATGGGAGATAACCAACTAATATTGAAATTTGAGTATATTTTTCAAATACAGCTACAGGATACAGCTTATTCTATTGATTCTCTTCCAAAAGCGAAGATTGTATGAAAGAGTTTTATTTTACTATCTTAATTTGGAGGAATAACAAAATTTTTATAGGAAATCATTAATGTTATTTCTATAATAATTGAGAGAATTTTATTTTTCATTTTCTCTATTTTCTATGCTGAATAAAACTGAAGATAAAAATACTGATGAATACAACAAGAAAGGATGACAATCCAACCACAGATATATACAAAAGAAGATTCAATAATTATGATAGCGCTTTGTTGGTTTGGAATATTGGTCCATCTAATTTTCTATAATTTAATCTCATTCAATTATTGGTTATACCACAGAATACTCAAAAACTTTATAACAGTTCAAAAATTTAATTTTTAATTTTATGTTAACCTAGAATTAAGATTATATATATAAATAAATGTAGGAATTTACTAAAACAAATACAAAACTGGAGATATAACTGCTTAAACCTTAATATTTGTATATGTGTATAAAGTGCTGTGTATGAAACTAAATTACTAAAACAAATACTGTACATTTTATTTGCTAATATATATTGAAATGGTGTTTATATATATATATAAAATAGCTGTGATTATTTTGAAAAATTGACATTTTAGTATTAGGTTTTTATTTGTGAAATTTTCAAAAAAAATATTAAAAACTTATTAAAAAATTTTAGAAAAGTCTAATTTTTTAGTTCCAAGTACTTTGAATTAATGAGTTTTTACAATAATAATAATAATAATAATAATAATAATAATAATCGCTCCAAAGAAAAACACAAACAACACTTACAAAATACCAGTACCATCATCCAAAATCTGCTATAGAAAGAACTACTCTCCCACGCAAGGAAGGAGGACATAGCCTTATTGACATTCCACATTTACATGACAGACAGATCTACAATTTGAGAGAGTTCTTTCATAAAAACAACATACATCACAACTACACAAAACTATAGTCTTGGCAGATAGAAACATCACACCATTAAATCTATTTTGCTTCTGCTGAAATGCTTGGTAACAACATAGAAGTTTTAGGATTTTGATTGTATTATACTTTTTCATTTTTTTTTATTTTTAGTTCATATTTTCTCTTTTTCATTAGGTAAAAATCTGGATTCATTTCATATGCCTGTTTTGCATTACCAAACTGATCAAAATTTTGATCATGATTTAACTGCAACAATAGTTTCAAAAAATTCCTGTATTTCTGAAGAAAGAACAGCTGTTTCACATAAATTAAATTTTTCTACATTAAGAGATGAGGTAATTTTATATTAAAATTTTTAAATAGTTTTTAATATTGTAATTATGATTTATGTACTGTTTAACTATTAAATAATTCAGCACTATGGAATTCAAGATATCCTTTTCCTTAAAAAGGGAAAGAATCTCTTAATGCAGAGGTCAAGTTAGAAATACTACTCTGGTCAAATCATCTAAATAAAATACATCTTTTAGTCTTTTTAACAGTCTTTAAATGTATTGATGTTCTGTTGTTTTTGTTTTTATGTCTTCATGCTTTATGTGCATTATCTACTATATTCATGTATAGGCTAAGTGAATAAAGATTATTATTAATATATCCAGTTATACTATCCTTTAAGTTCCTCTTCGTGGCCCCGATGTAGATTTCTGTGGCACCAGTGTCATTGTTCTCCAAGGGGATTCTGTAAATGCCTGTCCCTTCTTCTCTTGTGTACTTGTCTTCCACGTTTCTTAGCTTATTGAACACTGTTGGGGGCCTCTTGTAAGCTGTTTTTTTCTTATTCTTCAGAAGAAGGGACAGGCATTTACAGAATCCCCTTGGAGAACAATGACACCGG